>CAIGRN010070158.1:0-17616 GCA_903798345.1 Fraxinus anomala
AGAGTTGTAATTTCACAAAAGTCAACAATATTAAAAATTTCTTATATTTTGACACTGTGTACAACTCAAGAGGAAAAAGAACAGTTTAATATTATTAATGGCATTAAACACATATTTATTTCTATCAGAATTTTATATTAAGAAAATTTTAAACCAATATTAAAAAAAACACTAAAATTTATATGTAGAAAATACCAGACATTTTTGTTTGTAAGGAAAAAAGAGGGTTCAACACCAACTGATAAATCAAGAGCAATAATCCAAAAATTCATAGAAAAAAAAACCCCATAATTAAAAACAAAAAGGATTAAAAAAAATAAACATTAGTCAATTATTTAAACAATATAATACCAGAGCAAGTCTTCTGGGTGGTGAGCTTATAAATCAAGACTAGAATCCCAGCAAAATGGATAGCCTCAGAGGCAATAAAGAAATGGCTGTGATCTTTCACACAGAGTTTGAGAGCCACCAGCGCCGCCACCACAGCCGTCACGGCCAAGAAAACCTTCACTTTCAAGGACTGCCGCCGCACCCATGCAAAAAGCTTGTTCAGCGGTGCACTCCTCCGGCGGCCCATCTTAGTAGGATAGATTTTTCCGGTGAAAAATATCAGTTGATGAGAATGAAAATTCGTGAGGTGGGGTGGGTGAGATTGAAACGAAGAGTGCATGCAGTTGTTAATAAATTGGATTTCGTAAATGGAAAAGCAATTCAATTAATGCTTATTTTGGCATTGATTCGGACATTTATTTCGGATTTAACTCAGACAGTGAAAGTCTTTCCACATACTAAAAAGACTGTTAAATTGATTTAATGATAATTTTCTTCAAATTATTAAATAAAGGATAAATTACAGAAATGGTCAGCTCTCCAATCTAAGAATAATGTTATTTATCATTATAATAATATAATATTGGTAACGTGACAGTTTATGTAAAATAATGAAATTGAAAAGTTTTATTTTTTGTGGAAGAGGGGGAGTGAAGAGAGAAATAAGAGTAATGTTATTTAGTTTAACTGGAGTTACAACATCAATTTAAATTGCGTTAATGTGGTATTAAAATAGTAGGTGGAGTTAAATAAGTTATTTTATTTCACATTTCATTTAACCTATCATCTAATGTCATCTAAATTGAGATTATAACCCCAATAAAATTAAATAACATTATTCGAGAAATAAATGTGACTGATAATAAGTTGAGCCTTCACCGATTAGAGGTGTCAAACGAGTCGAACGGTTCATCGGCTCATCAAAACACGGCTCATGAGCCGCTCGAGCTCGTCTTTTGACGAGCTTGAGCCCGAGTTAAGCGGGCTGACTCGGCTCGTGGGCTCAAGGGTAAAAAAAAAAAAAAGAAAATTAAAAATAGTTTATCTTAAAAAAAAAAAAAATCGAGCCTCGACTCGGCCCACGAGCCGCCCACAAGCCACGAGCTCGTGGGCTGAGCCGAGCTCGGGTATTTGTAACGAGCCAAGCTCGTGGGTATATGAGCCGAACCGGCTCGACTCGACCCATTGCCACCACTATCATCGATATTTCATTATCACGATAATAAATAACATTATTCATTTTGTAATATTTATATCCTCAACCTTTGAATACTTTTACCCGGTCTCGTTAATTAACAAGATAAATTGTTTTTAAGAAGACAATTTTATCCTTGTCTTCGTATTAACAAAAAATAAAATACAACAATGAAGCAATAAATAAAAATAAAATTCGTCTTCTTTCCCACCCAAAATAATTTCTACAACTGCAGTAGAGGTGACGTCGTCATTTTCGCTCTTGTAATTGGTGATCATTTTTCCAAAAATAGATTTATTTATTTGTATTTTTTTCCCCCATATGGCATACTTGATCGAACCCATTTCTACGAGATAAACCTAGCAGTTCAATCTATTTCTTCATTTGACAACTGAAAGTGATAAAATTATTTGGAGTGGGATGGAAGACATTTTACTCTAGTATTTTAATTTTTATTTGTTTAAAGACAATGACAGAATTATTCTTTTAATAACTTTAGCTTGTTATTTAAAGAGAATGGTAAACTTGTCCTTTATGACGAATCACGTTGAGGATGTAAATGTTACAACTAATGGTTGTGACAATATTGCAATGAAAGAAAAGGCCGTGTGCCATTTAGATAATTCAGTTATGCTAGAAAAAACAGACTGAATGACGGGATTTTTGACATACACACACTTGACAAATTATATGAAAATAACTTTTTAGAGGAGCAACTTGAATACACACATAATTTCAATGGAAAAGATAAATGGGCCCCATTTCCTACTTCACAAGTCTCCCACTTTATTCTCATGGAAGCATAGCTGTTAAACTCGACCAATCGAATATGAAAATATCGCAATGTTAAGAGATGGAAGCTAAGTTATTGGAGAATAGATCTAGTTCATGTTTTATATACCGCAACGTTAAGAGATGGAGGCTAAGTTTTGTTTGATGCCCATTTTTTGGGATTTTTTGAAAAATGTGTGATTAAAAAGTATAGAAAAAAATTAAATTTACGTGTAAAATTATTTTATTGGAAAAACGTACGATCGAGAATGAGTTATTGTTTGTCCATGTACCATTTCGATGATTATTGCAAATTAGAGATGAATAAGAAACCGTTTAGCTATGAAATCATGTGCAATACAACATGGTATATAATATTTTGAGAAATTTGATAATATAGACATTTAAAACGATGTTTAGCCCTTATTTGTGCTCCATTTTTTTTTTGGTTAATAAATTTTGGAATAATAATTTTTGGAAAATGTGTGATTGAAAGTAAGAAAAAAATTTCAGCCCACGTGTAAAATTATTTTATTTAGAAAATGTGTTGTTGAAAATAATTCCTTTCGATGTATTAAAAGCGTTAGTTAGAATATCTATATGAAAGTGCGAGTTTAGTTCGAAAGTGGTGCCACGTCCATTTGCCGAGTACACCCGCAACAATTTGCCGTTCTCAAGATTCGGTAATAAACTTGTAAGCTCAATTATCAAGTTGATTTCATCTGTGCTGCCATGGCTGCCAATTTTTGGACTTCTTCTCACTAGTAAGTTTCAACCTAAGAATCACTGTAACCCTTTTTCCTTTCTCTTTTTGAATTTGTATGCTTTCGGTAGCTACGGATTTTCCCTTTTGTTTCACTGGTGAATTCGTTCAGTTACAGGCCTAGACTTCTAATTGGACTATATTATTTTCTCCTATGCAATCGGATATGGTCGAGAAAGTTACAGCCTTTCTTCATTTTTGCGAATGATATATATATATTTTTTTGTCACAATTTAGCAAACAGCTTCTGGATCCAGAAGAGGTGGATGTGGTGCATCCACTAGACAAGGAGAGGGGCGTCACTCTTGAAGATTTCAAGCTCATCAAGCTACATATGTCCAATTGTAACTTTTACTCTTCAATCCCTTTATGCGTATATTTACGGGTCGATTTTAGAGTTTCTCTTGGGTTTTGCTTTTTCTGAATTATATTGAATCTTTAAAAAACTTCACATTGTTTATGGGATCTTGGATGCCCCTTTTTGTTAATTTATTTTCTATATTGTTGTTGCATGATTTCTGACTTTCTATAATTCAATCATATGTTAAGAGTAATAATTTTTGTGTGATTATATTTGTCTTGCATTTTCTTGCATCCCAATAATTCATCATGTGTGACGTAATTACCTTATTTTAAAAGGCTCGTCTTTGTGGATTTCAAGCGATCTACTTGATGATCTTGTTGGTTGATGTGTTAACATTATTGATATATACATATGGTATAGGACGGGAATATATAGACACACATATACCTCTGATTTCACGCTTGATTGGTTTTGCTATTCTTTCTATTCATCCGTTGCATGCATTAACTCTTGCATTTTCAATTCTTTGTCAGATATAGCAAAAGTGGCTCAACATGTAAAAGTGAGGCAAAGGTTTGATTTTCTTTTGTGTTTACAACATTTTTTGTCAAAAGTATAGTATATTTCTCTTGATCAAGCTCCTCTCTTACTCCTGGTATCCAAGGTTTTGTCTCCATTAGTTGTACTGTCATCTTTATCCCCTGCAATTGGAAGCCATCGTAAATAATTAAATACTAGGGATCTCACAAAAATCAGATAAGTAGGATGGAGACATTGAGACCATGATCTGGTTGTGCTTCTACTTGATCAGAGGGGAAAAAGCTGCACATTTAAGTTTCAATGTATTACTGATGGACGATGTGCATAAAATAAATCTCTCAAGACTATTGTGTTATGTATTCATGACATTCTGGAATTCATGTAAATGCAAAATGGTAGTAAACACTGCAGTTTTCCTGAGTTGGATTGTAACTAATTGGTATTTCTAAAATGTTTGAAAATACATGCAAAGTGTTTCAAGATTTGTTATAATTAACTTTATGATTAAACATATTTCTCAAGTACTGACAACAATCAGTAGGATGATTTATGCATAATAAACATTTATTTTTCCACTTCCATAATCTTTTTTGATGATCCCTTTATGTTGATTAATTTCCAGGGTTGTTGCTACTGCCATTACCTACATGAGACGTGTTTATGTCAGGTGTGTTATCACTGTTCCTTAATGATAATAAAATCTGCAGTATTAGTGATCTATATTTTTGCTTGAAATTTCCTTGCATTTTCTTATATTTTAAGCAAACATTATGTCAATGAAGGAAGGTATATACTCAAGTTGAATATTACTAGAAACATGTTTTTCAGGAAGCACCAGCATCGTTTTTCGAGGGTCAAAAAGTGGTTGCACATATTGTTAATGCTCCAGCAGATAAATTTCTTTGAAAAGTTTGAAACTGCTGAATTTTCCTTTTCATATTTGTATTGTCAATTCTAATATATAAAATTGATTCTTCCATATAGTTTTGTTGTCAGGGTCAAACTTTGAGAATGATCTTGTTTTGTATATGGCACTGGTGTCATTATGCATCTTCTAATGCATGCACCTTTGAGCATTATCTATTATCTTATTTTCAGAAGAAGTATGACTGAATATGATCCTCGTCTGGTTGCTCCGTCTTGCTTATACCTGGCTTCAAAAGCAGAAGAAAGCACAGTGCAGGCCCGAGTTCTTGTATTTTACATCAAAAGACTATGTAATTGCTCATACTTTTATCCTCTATAAACCACCTGCTATGAATTTCTTTCGTTTTCTCCTTCTGATATGATATGTTATCTGGGCTCCATGATAAGTGGCTAGAGCCGCCGTTTTACTTTTGCAGATCCCGGTGAGATGTACAAGGTTGAAATAAAGGAGATACTCGAAATGGAAATGAAAATCTTGGAAGCCCTCAACTATTATTTAGTTGTTTTCCATCCTTACCGTGCACTGTCCCAGTAAGTATATCTTCGAATGTGAATTGTATTCTATAATGCTATTGTAGAAATGGGACCATTTCATATTTTCATTGTTTTTAGTAAAAATGATATACACTCCTATTTTCATTGTTTTTAGTAAACATGATATTCAATGAAGTTGATTTGTTGTTGGTACACACATTTCAATTTCTTCCAGAGTGAACATCTCACCGCTCATTCGTATTGTTCCTTGCATTATCTGATAGCTAAAATAACATATATATGTAAATATAAGAATCCGATTTCAAACAAAATTTTCAACCTTTTTTGACAATTCAATTTTATAAGTTGCTTTCCAAAAGAATATGGGCATTCACATACTTTGACTGTAACAATGATATATACCTCGTTTAATTTCCCTTCATTTTTTAATCTTTTTTTTGCTGCTTATTTTTTCTAACAGCAACTTCCAATTATTAGGTTGCTTCCGGATGCTGGGATGAATGACGCAACACAATTAACTTGGTATCAAACTCATTCCAATTCTGCTTCCAAACTTAGACATGGATAACTAGCTGATGAGTCTATTATGTTCCCTAGATATGCTAATGTAATAGTATAAATCATTCTTGTAGTTTTTGCTCCTTTTTAGTACTTAAAGCTGGAAAGCCAAGTGACTCGTGGATTAGAGCATTTTTGTCTAAACTTAAAAACTTCACCAAGTAAAACTTATAAAAGCTTTAAAATGATAATTTTTTCATGGATCAAAGTTGAGTTACTTATTTTGAAGTAAAGGGAGACTTATTTTCAAAATAACATTTTTTACTTGAAACTAAAATACAAAGCACGTCTGAAATGATGAAAGCAACTTTTACTAGCTTAGTCAAACATGCTCCAAACATGATCTCATAATGATCCGTTTGATCCTTGAACAATTTCCATTTTGATTTTTCTACTCTCTAATAGCAGAATCTTTTACTTTTACTTTTCAAGCTTTCTTCCTATCCGTTTTCTGTTGCACAATTTTATTCAATCTGATTGTCATATAGATCATTGGAAGTTATGGATCATACTCTGGTATTTTGAACCTCGTAGGGGACTTGTCAATGACACGTACAAGATGGATTTGATTCTTATACATCCTCCTCACTTGATTACATTGGCTTGCATATACATTGCTAGCGTGCTAAAGGATAAAGAAAATACAGCCTGGTTTGAAGAGCTTCGAGTGGATATGAATGTGGTAAGTCGTCTAAGTCGAGTTTTTTAAGGTCCCGAGCGCTAGATCAAATTTTAGTTCTTATTGAACCATAATTTCTAAGAATACTTTTGCAATAACATACCATCAGTTTCTGGAGTCGATTTATACAACAAAGAATATCAAAAAAACTTATGATCATTTGTCAGCGGTTCGTCCATATTTGTCCCATAGCATTTTTATTCCCTACGTTGAAGAACACCCACTGATTGCAAGTGAATTTTGTCTTTGTTGAAAATCGGAAAATTCAATTTGGCTTACTGAACCATCGTATCTTGCACACTCCTTCATTCTTATGCTTGGGTGAATAATGCAATTTAAGCACCAATTTAGATGCATTACTTTGGTATATTTGTAACATAGTACCTGAATGGCGTGCTTTATTTTGTCTATCTAACAGGTAAAAAATATTGCAATGGAGATATTGGATTTCTACGACTACCACAAACTGATTACAGAAGACAGAGTTAATGCAGCATTGAGCAAGCTAGCAAAGTAATGGAAGGATATATTGGATTTATGTGGAAAGTTTGATAGACCACAATAGAGAATACTAGATAATATTGGAAAACAAAGTTAAAATCTTGTATTTTATCCGTGACAAGATTGCCTCAAGGAAGCTAGTCAGCAAGCGGGCACACAATCAGAAAATAGGTTTCATTTGAACGTATCTCTGAATTACGCCAGTCTATCAAATCTCCCCGATATTCTTTATGTTCTCTTTAAGTTCATGTGGCAATTGAAGTTCTCTTTGCTGTGTGTCCAATCCCTCCAAACCAAATGCGCAGTAGAAGTTCTTATATCATCGCTACTAATTTTATCTTTAAGGGAATCATTAACATCATCAAAATCCATTTCATAAGTATCCTTTCATTCTTTGCCATCATCTTTACAATTGCAATGAAGTATTCTTCTTTCCATTTTACTTGGATGTAGGTAAAGAAATATAAATAAAAGAACCCAAGGGACGTTTTAGATTATAAAGAAATAACTAAAAAAAGCAAAGACTAATAATTAATTGTTTTAAAAATACAAGACGAACGAGCAAACACCTTAGTTGTTTTGAGTCGAGGCAAAGGCCTCAACAAATATTGAAGTGTGAGACTAACAAATGGCATTTAAGGCGTTTTGTGTTAGCCTCACTTGACACTGGATTCCGTAAGCCTCAAATAGTTCTAAGCAAAGGGAGACATAAGATTAGAGGTGAATCATTTTTGGCCAGTTTTATGGAGTAAAAATTTTGGACCAATATGTTTTTTTTTTTTTTTTTTTCCCGTCGAAGAAAAGAAACTGCAAGAGTTATCATTGTAACAATTAATAGTCAATTACACTGTAATACTGTCTCTTCTGTTCCCACTATAGATGATTATGCAGGTAACAATTCCTATATATTACACATCAAAATTGTAATGTAGTATAAAACACCACCACAAAAATCCTCTGCTTGAATCCCCATAATTGGTCTATAGACCCCATCTGTCCGTTTAACAAGGTATTTCAACAGCCATTATCCAAAATGATTTAGATGTTGAAATGACCTCTGTTGCTCCTGATGATGCCTTTTGAATGGAACAAAATTGACAACATCAAGAAACAGTGACTTTTTTACGACCAAGAACTTGCAAACACATACCGAATGATCATGCAAAGTTGTTACCAGTTCATTCCAGACGAGGATCTTTATCATCTCTCGGAGACGTAGACCATGAGAAAAGTTTTTGTTCGACTTGTTCTACCTGTCTCTGCCCTAGAATCTGTTCTTGACTGCAGCAACAATCAGAAGACCATCTCGAGCTGACCAGGAACTGCCCTATAATCTGTTCTTGACTGAAGCAACAATCAGAAGACCATCTCGAGCCGACCAACAGAACTGACAGTAACACCAAACTTGATTATATGAATCCATGACCCAAAGACCAGTCTAGAAAACAATGCAGATTCCAACTAGTAAGGAATGACATATGGCAGAGCAATAACATCAGCAGACTCAACAGGTATTGCTTCTGCCCATACCTTCATCCCCTCAATGTGATTGGAAGCAATTTTTGGCATCTTTGCCCTAGAACCCTCGCTACCAAAAAGCCACTCCTGATCATCAAATTCAGGCCATTCTACATTAGGTACAGTGAGTATCTGGCTCAGATATTTGGAATCGGGATGGGGAGGTTTCCTGGTGCTCTCCTTAACTTTCAGAGAAGCAGATGGAGTGCTTGAAGAAGCATATTGTTTGGGGTCTATCAAGCCATTCACCTGGGAATCTTTACTATTGAGTATCTGGCTCAAATTTTTGGAATAGGGATGGGCAGGTTTCAAACTATTCTCCTTCACTTTCAAAGAAGCAGATGGAGTGCTTGAAGAAGCGTATTGTTCAGTCTCTATTCTGCCATTCACTCGGGAATCTTTGTTATCCATCTTATGCTTGATAATTACCCCCTGTGACTCTTGTGCCCTTTGGATGTTCGGTTGGTTGATTTCTGTTCTTCCACTTTCTGCATTTAGAATTGAGGTTGAAACCTTGTCTTGGGCCTTGTGGTTATTGACCAGCCCCTGCCGCAACTTTTCTACCTTACTTGCAGTTTGACAAGGTTCAGTCTTTTTGCTAATTCCTGAAACAGGGGGTGAGAAGACGAGGCTGTTATTAACCACATAATTACTAGTGGCTGCCCGCTGCTCGGCAGAGAAATGATTTGCAGTTTGACCATGTTCAAGCTTCATTCCATTTCCAACTGATAGAGGGGGTAAGTAATTAATATTGACTGCATGATTTTGGAATCCACCCGCTTGCTCCACAGCCAAGTTAGCAGTATTTTGTGAAGAATTTATGCTGACTCCATTTTGTATGACTTGATGAGAGAGAGAGAGAGCACTGGGCAATTTATTAAGCGGGATTCCGTTGTCTGTAGCAAAAAAATGTCACATAATATTAGCAGATTAAAATATAATCATTCTCCAACCAAAAACTCCATCCCTAAAAATACCCAAGATGAAAGGCCGAATTAAGAATATGTCAATTCAAGAAATTGATCACTAAGTCATCGATCATCAGTAATCGTGCCCACGGTAAATCGCTGGGCAGCCAAATGTGGCACGAATAACTACTAAAAGCATCTAAATAGTAAGCCCACCCGAAGATGATGACAGGGATAAATATGGTCACTTAACTTTTTCATGTTAGTCACTAAACTTCATTTTGTTCCAAATTGGTCAAAGTCGGTCACTCTATCTGTATCCATTAGTTTGACTAATGGACAATGTGACATGACAATAGAGACTGCCACTTCAACTTTTCTATTAGTCAAACTAACAAACATGGAAGGAATGACCAAATTGAACAAAGTTTAATGACTAACTTGAAACATAGTTTACCAACCAACTAGGAAAAATAAAGTTTAGTTACCAAGATGAAATTTTGCTAATAGTTAGTTACGCCAGTTTTTTTAAACTGTTAGCAAGGCACGGATGCTTCTCTTTCCATATATAGTTGAAAATACATTTTTTAACCTGTTAGTAAGGCACGGATACTTCTCTTTCCATATATAGTTGAAAATACAAAGCAAAGTGATAACATTGGAAACAACTCACAGCGTGAAAATCCATTTAATTCAGGCTCCTTTCGTTTTCCAAGACTTCCCTGGCTGCCATGTCTCTCCTTCAAAAGGTCTGATGGCTTGTTATGAACATCTAGTAGATTACAATTGCTTTCTCTTTGTTTACTCAGGTCTTTACTTCTCTCCTTCACCTTCACCTTCTCCTTTTCCTTCTCCTTTTCCCCCACTTTGTCCTTCGATTTACTTTTTTTGTCTCGTTCTATATTCTTATGCCCATCTCTTTTACCATCGCTAGCCTTGTGCTTTTTCTTTTCTCTTTCTCCCTTTCCTTTCTCCACCTGGCAACTTCGTTCGACCTTTTTTCGATTTTCTCCAGAAAAAATTGAAACCTTACCATTTTCCAAACCCGTAGCATTAATTTCAAGACTTTCTCCATTAACCATCCTCGCATACTCTCTATTATCACTCTCTTCCACCCTCCCTGGCAACTTGGCACTTTTTTGATCTGAGTGAATGATTTCCCCAACCATTTGACTTTTTTGATCTGAGTGAATGATTTCCCCAACCATTTGACTGTCTGTCGCTCCACAGTCATTTTCAACTCTTTTTTGCAATTCAACAAAAGATTTTGAATTCGGAATTGTATTACTCAGTTCACAAATTGGACCAAGCTTCTCTCCATTTTGATTCTCTTCTGAAGTCCTATATTTATCTTTATGTTTCTCCTTATCCTTCCTGTCTCCGTGCTTTTGCTTTCGTTCTTTCTTTTCTTGGCGTTTATCTTCACTCCTCCCTTTTTCCTTCCTCTCATTTCTTTCTTTCTTGTCTTTATCCTTCTTATGCTTTTTCTCTTTTTGCTTCTCCTGAAATAGTTTCACTGTCATCATAAATCCAAACGACCAAAAAGGAAACTAACTCCAGAATGTATTATATTGGCAACAGCTCAACAATGAACGATAATATTGCTTCAAAGTTAGAAGACAGGACAGAATGTCTAAATAAGAAACTTTTGAATATTGGCAATAAATATAGAATCTTGTCTCTTGATACAGCAAAAAGATCAAGCTAGCTGTCCAATATTTCCTCCTCCTTTTGGTAAGGTGGACTAGTGGCAGACAAGATTAAGCCCCTGTTTTAGCTAAAAATCATATTTTTAGTAGATTTTAGTAAAAGTTGGTGAAATGTGTGGTTGAAAATGAGTTTTAGAAAATGGGGGCCAAACAGGGGCTAAATAAGTAGTTAAAATGTTGTTTATTTTAGTGTCTAGTTTGATTAATACTATTTACCAAACACATACTCAAAACTTTAGGGAAAATTCGGAAGTACACAACAAAAATGAAATCAGTACTATTAAAAACTTGGAGAAATGAGGAAACCTCAGTAAAGTAGCTCAAATATCTTGCTTTACCCTACAGCAATTGTTATTAGCTAAAACAATGCTGTAAATTGAAAACAGCGTCCATGAAATCAGGGGTAAGCCCAGTGTTATGCACCCACGAAACCTTTAGGTGCTCGAGATGTCAAACAGCATTGCTTCATAATGATTACGAGAAATAAGACCATTATAATTTGTCCTGATGAACAAAATTTCTAGTTTCATATAGAGATTACAGCGATGCAACTGCAGCATTCCTTTAGGGCATATCATTCATCTACATTAGACATTTTTAGGAAAGAAGATGCAATCCCTTATGTCATCTAAATGAGAATTGAATCAATCACACAACATCTAGTTTACATCCACCAAAATTATCAAACTTCCCGTGTCATTGTCAACCAATACAGACATAAATAACTACCATGCTCATATAGCTTATGTTAACAGCCTTTGTTCCCCAACTATGATAATGTACAAGCTCATTACTGTTAGAATGTTTATGTCATCAAAATATGGCAACCACTATAAATTACATTAATTCTAAACTATCTACAATAACTGCATACAGAAATAATCAATAAATATCCATATCCTCCTTCTGACCCATTATAACAGTCAGATTGTGAAAAGAAAAAAAGTCAAACCATCAATTTCTCAGAAGATATATGAATTCGTCTGAGATATTGACACTTAAAAAAATGGTTGTCTTGATAATGAGGTCCAATATTTATACAAGCATTCTAAGGAAATTGTAGTGTTACTTATTGCCTTAATTGTCATTCTTGCATCTCTTATGGAAAAATGAGTATATAATTTCTATTTAAGTTCGAGCTGAGGATTGCTTATACAGGAGGTTTCAATTTCTAGGATTATTTGGCATGTATCTTAATTTCACTCTACTGGGACATTTTGTTGATAATGAGACATTCAGTCAAACTATTGATGTTGTGTGCAATTTGTATTAGCTTTTCATGTTAATTGAAGCCTAGGGCCACGGCTTTTGTGGTGTAACTACTGTTTTGTACCCATCTTGTTTGCTTTCTTAATGGGCATGTTTTTAATGTATGTTATGAAAGTTAATCGGTGGCCCCGATCAACTCATACTTAGGGTCATTCGACAGTGGAAGACAAGGAATTAAAAACATGTAGTATCACAAATATTTGTAATCAAGTTAAGGAGCTAAAAACCTGAGTATGTAATATGGCTACCAAGAATACATTATTTAACTACACACATTTGCGCTAATCAAGATTCATAACATGTATTATGTAATATGGCGGCCAATAATAGAAAATCTTTTATGGTTTCACCAATAGAATGTCCAAGTTTACGACAAGAAACAAGCAACAATTACAGAAACTATTTTCTAGGAAGCTATGACGTCGGCAGATCATCACATAAGCAGTGCAATGAAGAAAGATAGTTGATTCAAGAATAGAAACATAAGAAACCGAGGAAACAATACTAAAAAAACCAAGCGCATAATAAAAAATATGTGTACTTCATCATAATGTTAGTGAATCCCTTTACATCTTATGCAACAGGTCTTTAACAAAGACAATCATTAAAGATTATCTACAGAGTTCCCTAATTTTTCCGGATGAGTGAATTTACAGAGTTTTCCTCATTAGCATGAGCATGAAAAAACGTCATCATACCTAAATTTTCTATTTCCTAATAAATATATTAATGTTTTCAATATCATTCCATAAAATTCACATTCCACTCGTAGTTTCAGTAAAATGCGATGCATGGAAATTTTATTTGCTAAATTTCCTACAGAGTATAATCAGTGGTCAGATACTCTACATAATCACAAAAGTCAAAGGTCATCACACATTCCGTGGGATGTGATCTACCTAGTAATCCAAGGTCCTTCCAGTTTATGCAACATAATAACTTAAATGCAATGTGCCCAAAATTTCAGCACCCTAACCCCCAAATATTACACAAGCTTCGTGTCGTCATCATAGGTTTACCGAATGAATTACAAAACCTAGGCAGCACTTCCCAAGATTTTTTTATTTTTTATTTTTAAACTTAACCATGATGCAACTCTGAATAGAGAAGTAAAGACGTACAGATATGGCTGAAAATTGATAAGATCATGCATAAAGTTTCAACCTTTATTATCAAGTTGACATCATTCGGTCTAGCCTTTTTCTCATATCCAGGGGGTGGAAATGGGAAGCAGCGAGACATTGCACGTAGTCAAATTAAGCCCAATTCGAGAACTTTCCACCAAATGTAAATCTTCCCCTAGGTTCTGGCCGGAATGTCCCAATTCAGGAACCGACCAGAAACACTTCACCAGCCCATGCACCATATTCTTGCACTCATTTCTAGCCCCAGCATTAAGCCATCAGTTCCACACCATTAAAATTCTGAAAATCAGCAAGTCGATCTTCTGTCAGCTTGACTGGAAATTAAAAAAAAATGTGTATATATCGATATAGATTCTAAGTTACTGCTGTGTTGAACTGCAATAACTCTGAGGGGCAATAATTAATTCGCCTCAACCTGAAGGTATTAACTAATGAAGATCGCCCACGGCTATTTGATCCTCTATCAATATAAGTATCACAGACCTGCCCATCATCCAAAAACAAAATCAGGGCCTTTTGCTAACTAGTTTTAAGTATCAAAACCAGAAAACTGGGATGCATAACAAACACCATAATCCTCAAAAAAGTAAATGCATAGTGACCCTTAATGCTACCAGTACAAATCTTAGACACAATCTTTAAGAGGAATCAACCAAAACAAGATTTAAATCTGCCAAATTAGATTTTATCTTTCCAGTATTCAGGAATCAAATTTAATCTGTCTATCACTCTGCCCATAACCTTAAGATTTTAAAAATGACAATAAGGCTTCGTTCCAGCAGATCAAATTCCAGAAAATTATGTAATCCAGCAACAAAAAAAACAACACACGCTTGATTTAATCCATTAAATCCAATAAACAGAATATCTAAACCTATCTAAACCCTTCTCGGAAACCCATTCAAATATTTAGCAACAGAGAGAGAGAGAGAGAGAGAGCAAAAAAGGCAAGAAAAAAAAACCACTTCTCGATGGCGATATAAATACTATTATACTAAGTTGATTACTAAATCCAAAAAACTTCAAGAAACCAAATTTCCAAAATTCATTAAGACTTGTTTTGCAAAATAAACAGATACATTGCAAAATAAACAGAGGAGATCATCAAGAAAGAACAGAAAACAAGAGAAATTTAAAAGAAACCTCTCTTTCTATACCTCTGTAAACTGTTTATATATATATAAATAGCATCTATTTGTAAGTGGGTTTTTCTGAGTGAAAGTGTTTTTAGTTTTTCTCCTCAGATCCTGAAAAGATTTTTCAATATTTGATATGAGGCCGCCTCTCAAGAAACCCCCAAAAGGGAAGAGAAAATCGTTTACAGAGGGGAGGGGTCTATTTATAAAAGAGGAAGAGAGGAGAGAGAAATATGTTAAAAAATAAAACGAAAAATCGAAAAAAAAAGAATAATCCAGCCATAAAAGAAAGAGATTTGGGGTCACCATCTGTATTTCCTTGTATTTAACTCTTCCGAGTAAACCCTGCGTCAAAGCCTATAACGACTCCAGTAAAATAAAATTTGAGTAAACATGGTGCTCTATATATTCGAACATGAATAAGAGTTGGTGATCGGTGTATCTCTTTATTTGCATTTGTTTTATGTCAGCATAGTATATTTTCATGATATAAAGAATGTCGAAGTGTGCTATTTTTTCGGGATCAAAAATTGACTATAGTCGTAGTCGATCGTTACCTTCTATCTAACAACTATACAATTTATTTGACTTTAAAGCCTCCCAGAGCTCGAGTTTTAGACATGGAACTTCTTTTTGAGAGAGACTCCTAATATTAAAGATATGATCACTTTCCCGACAGAATGTGATACTATCGTATTTGATGATTCCTTATTGCAATAAATATCCGTTGATCATATAGGTAGAATTATCAGTAATAATATCATTAGTAATCATCTATATACCTCTATCAGCGATTATCGATGGCAATGTCATCAATGAGGTTGTTCGGATCAGCGTCGATAATCATCAACGGTATGAATATTGGTTTTTTTTAATTCAATCATACACGTTGATTATTCAAACTGAATATTGACAATACATTTGTCGATTATTATCATGACAATGTCGTGTGATGTTGGGATTCACCAATAGTTCTTTAGTTACAATAAATAAGTTAATATTATTCATTTAATATTTTTTATGATATTTACGGATTCCAAAAATCTACGAGTTGACAAAAATATTTAGCTTTTCCCGATCCATACAACTACCCTACACTTAACCAACTCAAACACCGCCCATTGGTAGGTGGAGGAGCCTCCACTATCGTGTCATCGTTTGTGTTGGTTTTGATTTCTTTATTCATTTCTTTCCTTTTCTTCGAAGGTTCTTGTTATAGGAAAATAAAGTTGATGGTAATGAGCAAAAATGGGGTCGGCGGAGGTGGAGGAAATGGAGTGTCGAAAATTAAAAATATATATATCGCTGATGCAGTAGAAAAATTATAGAAGGGCGATAATGATGTTAATAAATATATACACAGATTTAAATGGATCAATAATAGATAATATTAGTTTAAAATACTTCAATTGAAGTATAATCTAATAAAACAAAGACAAATATACTTATCATTTAATTGTTGATATAATTAATGTTATTGGAATAAATAATTTGGCGTTTTTAATTTATTGAAATATTTACTAAAACAAATAAAACCCTAATGTTTAATATGTGTAATAGAAAAATTGAACATGCTTTAAAGTTACTTGAGTAATTTGTCTCTAAATTTCTTTTATAAGAACTTTTTTATTTTTTTTTAATTTAAGTAAAAAAAACTCTTATTTTACTATATACAAAATAACTTATTTATTCCTAAATTTAATAAGTAAAAATTTATTTATTTCAGCCAAACACGCTAACAATCCACCATGTTGGTTGTGGTGGTGTATACATGTCATAATAAATTGCAAGTGAAATAGAGAAATTGAACGGATTCATTGCACAGATAAAGTTGTACATCCACATAATTGTCCTGTATTGCAGCTTTGTCCAAATTTTAGGATAGACATGAATTACTTATTTATCAAGTAAGAAACGTCCTATTTGATAAATAAAAGTCAACCATATGGAATAGTAAAAAAGAAAAAAAGAAAAAAAAATTGTTCGTAATATTCTAATAACGTAGAATGATCGAGCAACGATAATTCATAATTTATATGGAAAGAAATAGTACTAGAGCCTCGTATCTTTTCTATAACCATGCTATTTGTACTGAAATTGTTGATAGAAGAGGTTGACCGAATACTCACAACGGAAGGGCCCACTTTTTGTTTTTGGAATTTTAAATTTACGTGGGGCCCGCGCGCATGTAAGAGGTTGTCTGTTAACCATTTTCTGTACAAATGGAAAAATCATCTTTTTTAACAAGTTCGTTTTCAACTAATTTTGAAAGTAAAAATAGTTGTCACTCCTCAGCTATTCATGTTTGTATTAAGCTGTTCAATAAGGGATAATTTTCGTCAGCTTAACCACTTATTTTACTTGTTGATAGACTTGTATGTGGACTTGGTCCAACGACACGAATGGATTGGACTAAGCTCTAAGTTACTAAATTCTTTTCAAGAGTGACATGATAATACCCTTTCAGGAATAGAATTTAATTCCCAATTATTATTACGTCTTTTAAATTCCCAAATTACTGTTTGTCTAACTCAATTGTTGTTGCTGTCGCCGCCAACCCCATGACAAATCCATCCCAATTCGGCGCCGCCACCACCAACACCAACTCTAACTCTGATTGCTGTCTCCTAAGCCATCTAGGGATGGCAATGGGCCGAGCGCAGCCAGCTTGGCCCGAGCTCGTGACAAGCCGACCTGCTCGGCTCGACTCGTGCTTGGGCTCGTTTTTGATGAGTCGATCGCTCGACTCGATTGCCACCAGCCATCATATTTGAATTTTAGATCCAAAAACATTAACCCCCTGTTTGAAACTCATTTTATTTTTCATTCTTCATTTCAACCACACATTCTATCAATAAAATAATATTA
>CAIGRN010070169.1:0-22287 GCA_903798345.1 Fraxinus anomala
AGCATAAGAAGTGTAGCAAATAGACGTCTTAAAAAAATAGGCATTTCATAAACAATAGCTTCAAATAGACATTCATTACAATGGTTATCTCCACTTAAAAACTCATGTAGAAGCGCCTCTTCTCGGTACGTGACAACAGTGACCCCATTTGAAGTTCGTAAATCCTGAAATGATGTTGGACCCCGAATATGATTCATAAGAACACGGAGGAAATATTGTTCTCCTTAAGATGGATTTATAGTAATAATTCATCCTATAACAACTTGTTTCTTTCTACGAGTCCTAATTTTTTTATTTGCATTCCAAGCAAATTGTGTTGGGAAATCTCGATACAAAAGTGTACGAGCAAATTCATTTGATTCATTCATTCGAAAGAATTCCATCAACATTGTTTTTCTTGTATTTTCATTTTTAACAACAATAGATAAATCATTATCACTGTCATACGTTACTTGCTGATGATTTTCGATATGGAGCTGTAAATAATATACTGTTGAGTAAATTTTCGACAGGTTGAAAGAAAAAACTGTCCACATAGCTTTAGGTGGGCATATCCATCTAACAGATTGGTAAGTAGAAATTTCATCTATTTCTTTCTCTGTTTCATTTGTGTGAACTGAAAAATTGATACTATCATGTCTTTTGTACACATATTTGTATAAATATTTTACATCTTTAATAGATGAACATATTTCGACATTAATATGACAATCAAATTTTACACTTAAATAAGGATTATAAGGTACAACCATCGATAAACATACTTCAACATTAATATGGTAGTCAAATTTTGCACTTAAATAAGAATTGTATGGTACAACCCATCGATTGTCTAACATATGGCCTCTAACTCGGATAGAAATACCATTATCACGGCGCGTATACAATGGATATGAGTTTTGACCAAATACAGTAATATTACAAAACTCCATTGGATATTTATTTCTACAACATTTATTTGCCTTCATGCATACATTTTTCAGATTCATATTTCCACAAGAGCCATGCTTATTATATCTAGCAATAATAGAATGAAGATGGTATTTGTTTTTGTCAGGAATTTCGCATGACACTATCCTATCAGTCTCTTGAGCACAAGAGATTTTATGTATAGATCTGAATATTAACAACATATATGCACGTGGAAACCCTCTTTTTTGGAATTTAATCACATATATATGTGCAATAATATGGCCTAAAATACTTGTTTTATATAAATCATGTTTCAATTCTTATAATTTTGCTCTAGATGTACGTATAATTAGATCTGATCGATTTTGAACTTCATCATTATTTTTTAGTTATTGCCTAATCTCTGACCAATTGGATTATACGTTATAGTTAGAAATATATCTGATTTTCCATAATGTTGAACAATAACCATTCCATTCATATATTTTTTTAGCATATCACAAGGCCCACATGTAAAGGATTGTGATAAAACAATTTTTCTTCCAATTTTGTACTCTCTTGTTTCCACATTCTAACACTGTCTACAATACCTTAGTAAAGTTTAGCACGAATTTATTTTTGATTATTTTGAAAATAGTCTAATCTCGCAGTTTCAATTTTAACATACATATCTACAACATACTGTTGAAATAATCTACCAGCATGAAGCAACATGGACTTACTAGAAGCTTGATTTGTAATTTATACGAATAATATTCTCGGCAAGAGATCTGAGTTCGTTTCTTTGCTTGACTGAGCATTGTAGTATCCAAAGCGAAACCAAATTGAACACTCATTGTTAAGACAAAATACTGCAAAAAATAGAAAACTCTACCAGTAGATATATTTGCAAACTTTCATTCTCTTTTTCGATGACTTCAGCTGCAGACGTAGTTGTGTTAGGAAAAACATCAGATGCCGACATATGCTGAGGCTGAAAGTATGTGCTTCTGTGTCTCTCAATGCCTTCATGCTAACCAAATTCCATATATGGGAAAAATAATGGATACTGCAACGGATCATAACACTCATAATAGTAATGAACTTTATGTGAATCATCAGAATGACTATATATAGTGATATCATGAGCATGAACATTAACATTTTCATCATTTTCGACCCATATAGCAGCTACTTGAGATGATGAAATTTTCATACGATTTTCAATTTCATTGTTTGTGTCGTAAAAATATAACTGTATATAAGAAGACGTATTATTCTGTGGTATAAATTCATTTAAATAGTGATGCACTTGTCCTTGAACCCTGAATGTGTAAATACATTTATATGCTTTAAAAGTTCTTTATCATATTTCAAACCAAATGAAGTGAAAGGAAAATGATTATTATATCCTCTTGCAATTTTTTTGAATTCCATACAATGAACTTCTTTAAATTTTTTTGAATTCCATACAATGAAGTTCTTTAGAAGTAAATAAATTATATAGTTCAACTGATGAGTCACATATAAAAGCCTAACTTTTTCATGAGAACAACATAAGCCTTTACTTTCTCTATAAAATTCGTATGCCTTACAATGTTTACAATAAATAAATGTTGGTAATATATATGCAGTAGATGGTATGCTCAATCCCTTGGAGGTTCCTCCTAATTCAAAATTGAAAATATGTATTTCTTGATTTGAAGTTGAAGTGTCAAAGTCTTGATGAATTATGGATTCATGTCGTTGGATAATAATAGAAGAACTATTTTCAGATAACTTATAGTCATTTCTTCTTTTGTGATAATCACTGCAATCAGTTATAAGTCTATTTCACCTATCTCTCAATCTTTTGGTGAATGGAAGCTCTGCATAACTCATTTCCACTTTTGAAGGCAGCATCAAAATCAACGAAAATATGGTCTTCATGAACAGAAGTTTCCAAAATATCCATTACCACAGCAGAAGGAATTATTTAATATTTGAACTCCAAGGTAAGTAGTATCAACTCTGACAATTGAAGAACACTATTAGCATGTTAGCATATCTGTTAAACCATTCGACTAAACTATTGAATATGAAAAATTAGTCAGAGTAGATTGAAAACAGAAGAGAAAGTGTACTATATAAACAGTTATGTTTCCCAAATGAATCTTTCCATTGATATCAATGTCAAGCAAACTAATGGAAACATATTAAATGAAAAATGCATTTGCGAAACTATGAATAGAAAACAAAATGTTATATGAAGCAAAACTTGTTTTCATCGGTAGCGTGCCTCTCATCAATATTTTTTTTGCAGATGCTTCTTAAACAATTACAATTCTTTTTATTCTTAATCATAACCAAAAGTACAAAAAGATTTTTTATTTGAGCTAATATTTTTGCCTTTTTTCTCCCCTACCGACCTCACCAATATTTTTTTTTTTCATATGCTTCTTAAACAACTACAATTCTTTTATTCTTAATCATCACAAAACATATAAAAAGATAACTTTTCAACTTGGTAGAAGTCAAATTAAAAACTATAGTCTTTATTTTTTGTAAATTTCAAAAATTTGGGAAACAATGCAGTACTAAAAGGGATTTCGAAACATTAGCTCGAAACACCATTTATAAAAATTCCAGCTACGTAATTCATAAATCCCTATATTTGCCAAAAACAATAAAAGGAAATTTCCAATTAACCGTCACTAAAAACAAAAAACCAATTTCTCTAAATCTACAAATGAAACCGTATAGACAAGAAAAAAATCAAACCATTTTAAGAATTTCTCTTTCCCTTTAAAAGAAGTTGAAGAAGGTGTATACACTGTTGAATTCTTGGCGAGACTGAAAGGTAAAGGGTTTGCTTTGCTTTCGTTTGGAGACTTCACGTCCCGAATATCTAATTTGTTTGTAGCTTTCTTGCTTTCCCATTTCCTCGACGAGTTCCCTTTTGCAGATTTCTACTTCTTCTTCCAGATTGGTATGTTTCATCTCCAAGGATTCATTATTCTTTACGAACAATTTTGGGGCTTTCTTCTAGAGAGAGAGAGAGAGAGAGAGAGAGAAGAGTGTTTTAATTTGTTGGAAATAAATTTGGGGGAAACTAAAGTTGATTACGTTACCAATAAAGTAGCAGTAGAGTACCAATTTTGGGATTGAATGAACAGTGGGAAGACAATTATCTTGAGGAGCTAGAGTAAATGATTTGTTTTAGTGAACAATAGAAGCAATAAAGTAGCCATATTAATTTCCTTTGTCTACATGGACAGTAAAAATAATTATGCCTCTTTTGACTAAATATGGTAGAACCAGTTCAACTACAGTAGGAACCCATTTACTGTGAAAGCTCCGTTTCAAGGTGAATAGTAATATCGGCATCCTTTCTAAGGAGGATTTTGACTTCCACATGTATAGTTACACTTTTGTTCCAGTAGAATTTGTCTATTGAATGTATATTACATAATAACTTTTTCATTTCCAATCAGAATTGTTCACTGCATGTTGTCACTGTTTTATCAATAACTTTTTTTTAATTCCATTATGAGTTGTTCACTGCATGTTAGGAGTATTGCATAAGTCTTATTTATTTTTTTATCATTTGAATAATTATCACGTCTCATTCTTTTTAACATGTAGTATAATTTATTAATTTAGTACTCATAGTTTTGTCTATTACATATATTTTGTTATTATTCATAAAGTAGTACAACATTATTATTAATATTTCAAAAGAATATTATTCACTCCTGAAGAGCAATCATAATTTTAAATATTCCAAAAAAAATTATTGACATATTGCTCTTAAAAAAAGCAATGATAAAATACAACGTGCTCTTAAAATAGCACATGTTTGGAATAATATATTATTAGTGTTTATCCCAGAAAAAAAAAAATATAATTCATGTCATATTGATATTGACTACTTAATTAACTATTATGTGATGTTTAATCATATTTTTCGAACTTAATTATATTTTCTTTGCTTTATTGTGTAGTCAATCAAATAGAAAATATCACAAAACTTGAATTTGCTGCACTTAACATATTTGGTAAAAACTATCTGTCGTGGGTCATCGATACTAATATTCATTTTATTTCAAAAGGTTTGGGAGAGAAAATAAAAAAAGAAAACAAAGAATCCATGCACGATCGTGCAAAATCACTATCTTCCTTCATCATCATCTTCTTCATGATAGATTGAAAATTGAATACCTTATTAAGAAAGATCTACACGTTCTTTGGAAAAAATTGACTCAAATATTTGATCATCAGAGAACTATAGTTCTCCCCAAAGTCCGTTATGAGCTGATGCACATCCATTTGCAAGATTTTAAAATTGTTAGTGGGTACAATTTTGAACTGTTTAGAATATGTTCAAATTTGACTTTTATAATAAAAAAACACTAATGAAAATATGTTGGATAAAACTTTTTCCACCTTTCACGCCTCGAACATGATCCTGTAGCTGCAATATTGTGACTGTGATTTCAAAAAGTACCCAGAACGTATATCTGGCTGCTTGTGGCTGAACAAAATAATAAGCTGCTGATGAAAAAATTATGGGTTATGTCCAACTGGTTTTGTGCCATTGTCGAAGTAAATGGTATTGCATTGCCCGAAACAAATGCAATATCAAGACAATGACGTGGACATAAACACGGATTTGGATGTGGGTGCGGAGAGAAGGCGAACGTAGACATGAAATAAACCATGAATGAAATAGTCAACAAAGCTTCTAGCAATAAGACAACAATTTCAAAAAGCAAAAAGTGGACGAAAGCAGTATATTCAAAGAAAAGCATAGAAAAAGTTGCTTTAGTTGTGGAATGAAAGAGTATTGGGCACATACCTATCGTACAACAAAATATCATGTAGATCTCTACCAAAAATCAATCAAGGGAAATGAAAAATTGATGTAGAATGATGGTCTGATTGATGTGACTTATTTGGATATCTTTGTTTCCTTTGTTGATCCAAATGATAATATTGATCATTTGATTGAGGGTGGTGTGATGAAAGATATAGATTAGTTTACTTTCTATATTTTTAAGTATTTTTCTTGTTTTTAGAAATTAAGTTTGAAATATGTTTTTATTTTTCGTAAAATTTGAAATTTTATTATGCATCGTTAATTTCATAATAAAGAATTATGTTTATTTATTTTGAATAAAATTCAAGTTCTTCCAAAATATATTTTGTTATATTTATATATTTATGATGGATTGCTAAGGTACCTATTTGACTAATAATACAACTACGCATATTATTTTTCAATACAAAATATATTTTGGATTTAACATTAGAAGAAAATAATGTTCATACGGTATTAGGTGCATCGAATATCGTTGAACGCTCTGAAAGAGCTTATATTATTTTACCAAATAATACAAAATTCTATATTGATGATATATTTTATTCTAGCAAATCCCGAAAAATTTTACTTTGTTTTAAGGATATTCGCTGCAATGGATATCACGTTGAGACGATACAAGAAAATAATATTAAATATCTTTACATAATTTTTTTTCTATCTGGTTAGAAGCAGATAAAAGAAAAAATTCATGCACACCCATAGGCATGTATTATACATTATAAAAATGGTTAAATCAAATGTTATTCGAACCAGAAGTTTGTTGACCCAAAGAGTTTTATACTTTGATATTATCAACTTGAATATGTATGAGTTATAATGATATGTCGAATAATAAATAACTTACATTGACATCCTTTAAAGAATTAGAAGATTATTTTATCTAATAATTATCCACGTATTGCTTGTTCACAACCAAGTTAGTTATTGTGCCTTCAACTACAAATGTTAATATTGAATCTCCAAATTATTAGAAATAAATCATGGAGATATATGTGGGTCAATACACCCACCATGTAGACCATTTTTGTTATTTTATGGCACGAGTCTATTCTTCTACTAGATGGTCCCCTAGCTGCCTACTTTTCATTAAAAATATAGTTTTTTCTAGACTACTTGTTCAAATTATAAAATTGCGAGCTCAATTGGATGCTATTGGTAAATTTAGATCAGAAGCATTCAATGATTATTATATGTCAATTGAAATTGTTTTGAATATTCAGTTGCACATGTCCATACACAAAATAGTTTAGCGGTGATGTTTATCAAACTTCTACAACTTATTGTTAGGCCACTACTTATAAAAACAAAACTCCCAAGTTTTGTATGGGGTCATACCATATTGCATGCTGCATCATTGGTTCGTATAAATCCAACGATTTATTACCATTATTCACCTTTACAAGCATTTGATCATGAACCTAATACTTCTCACTTACGAGTTTTCAGTTGTGCTTTCCAAGTCTCTATTTCACCCCCAACAACGTACCAAAATAGGTTCCCAACGAATACTTGTGATTTATATTGGTTTTTATTCACTGTTATTATGTATCTTGAACTTTTAACGGGTGATCTATTTACTGCACGTTTTGTATATTGACATTTTGATGAAATGACTTTTCAAACTTTGGGAGTTATAAAACTACATCCTAAAAAATAAGGTAGTATTTTTTTGGAATAAAATAACTCTATCTCACTTTGATCTCCACAGTAATCAATGTGAGCAAGATATTGAAAAAATTATTCATTTGCAAAGAGTTGCAAATCAATTACGTAATGTATATGTATATGTTAACACGAAAAAAATGACAAAGTCATATATACCAGTAAAAAATATTCTAGCAAAAATTGATGTTCCTAAAGGACAATCTACCGTAACAAATAAATCTTAAATACACTAAAAGCGTGGTCGACCAATTGATTCAAAAGACTCTTTATCTCAAAAAAGAAAAGTACAAGAGAAATACCAACCAAAATCTTCTAATGAAGTAACATTAGAAAATATTGATAAATCAAATACTGAAAATATAGTTCCCGACGAACCACAAGTGTCCGAAAATAATGAAATTTCAATAAATTATATGTTATCTCATAAATTATGGGAACAAAATAATGTTGTTATATAAAATATTTTCGCCTTTAACGTGAATCTTGATATTATTCAAAAATGAGAATCATGAACAACAGCTCGTTAAAGACTATCAACATAGAAATGATTGGCCAAAATGGAAAGAAATTATACAAATGGAATTGAATTCTTTAGAGAAACAAAAAGTGTTTACCTATAGTTCAAACACTTGAAAATGTAATCCTCATAGGATGCAAGTAGATTTTTGTACGGAAGAGAAATAAAAATAATAAAATTACAAGATACAAAACTCGACTCATAGTTCAAGGTTTCTCACAAAGATTTGGAATTGATTATGAGGAAAGATATTCTCCTATAATGAACTCTATTACTTTTAGATTTTTAATTAATTTGACCATGTCACAAAGGCTTGACATGCGCTTTATAGTTGTAGTAACTACCTTTGTGTGGTTCACTTGATAGTGCCATATATATATGAAAGTCCTCGAAGGACTTAAAGTGCCGGACTAAATGATACATGTCTGAGAACTATGTTCTCAATTAAATTACAAATATCATTATATAGATTGAAATAATCCGGACGCATGTGGTATAATCGCCTCAGCGACTATTTGTTGAATGAGAGTTATAAAAATGATGATGTCTACCCATGTCATTACATAGAAAATAAATATTGGATTTGCAATTATGACAGTTTATGTTGATGATTTAAATTTAATTGGAACTCTCGAAGAGCTCAACAAAACTACAATTATTTGAAAAATGAATTTGAGATGAATGATTTGAGAAAAACCAAATTTTATCTTGGATTACAGATTGAACATTTTTCAAAAGAATTATTTGTTCATCAATCTATATAAGAAAGATTCTTAAAAATATCTTTATATAGATAATGCACATTTATTAACATCATCTATGTTTGTTCAATCACTTGATATGAAAAAGATCAGTTTCGTCCACTTGAAGATGGAGAAAATGTTCTTGGTCATAAAGTACCACATCTTAGTGCAATTGGAGTATTAACTTATCTTGCAAATTATATTCAACCTGACATAAATTTTTCTGTGAATACCCTTACAAGATATAAGTCCACACCAACTCAAAGACATTGAAATGATGTTAAACACATTTTTTGTTACCTAAAAGGAATTATTAATTTGGAATTATTTTATTTTCAAAAGTCAGAATCTGCTTTAGTAGGATATGCAGATGCATGTTATATCACTGATCCAAATAAATCTAAATCACAAATGGGATATGTGTTTACGCGTGGAGGAACAATTATATCATAGAGATCTAAGAAGTAGACCTTGACGATAACATCTTCAAATCATTTTGAAATTATTACAATCCATGAAACAGACAAAGAATGTGTATAATTGAGAAACATGACCCATCATATCCAATAATTATATGTATTAACTTCAATAAAAGAAAATTTAACAATTTTGTATAAAAATAATGCAACTTGTATTGCAAACTCAAATGAGTCTATATCAAAGGTGACATGACGAAGCATATTTCGCTAAAGTGAAAATGTGGCTGATTTATTCAAAAAAACACTGCCGACATAAACATTTAAGAAATCGGTATACAAGATTGTAATGTATCAATTCAAAGATTTTCAGTGATTTTCATCAAGAGTTGTAGCTGAACTCTTTTTCCTTAGTCTAGGTTTTGTCCTACTGAATTTTTCTACCGAGTTCTAGTAAGACAACATTTTCTTTATACTCTAAAATATTAACAATTAATTGTACTCTTTTTTCCCATTTATTTAATTTTTTTCCTACTGGGTTTTTATCAAACAAGAATTTTAATGAGATATTTATTGTTCAAATAATCATCAAATGGGGAGTGTTGTAAAACTATAAGATATATATTGATGATTGTACAATCTTATTTTTGGAGATTGTTTAGTTGGGAGGTGGGAAAAATTTGTGAATTTAATTGAATATGTGATTGAAAAAATTATAAAAAAATTTGTTGCAACCAGGCTTAAGTTGCGACATGTACTTCAAGCTTTACTTAATATATGTCACATGTCACTTTATCATTTGCCAATTTAAAATGCAGTCAACTTTTTCATTCAATCTTTTATGTTCACATCATTTTATGTAATATCTTATGTATCATTTTTATATACAAGTAGCATAATTCATAATATAAATCAACTCACTAAGTTGCCCTCACAGTTTTGATGACTGATGGGTAATTGTGTATAGTTTAATTAATTAATTTGAATGGATAATTACCTATTTTTGTAATTAATTTAATTGGTTTATGTATTAAGTTTAATTGGATTGTCTAGTACGAATGAATATTTTTAATTAGAATGTGAAAATTTAAATTAATTCATGTTCATTTTTTTAATTATTTTTTATTTTTTATAAACAGTTTGCAAAAATTAAAACCTAAATAATACCACTTTGATATGGGTTGATACAATTCAAAACCAAACGGATCCATGTATCAACGCTTTTGAAAAAAAGGGTTTCGGTTCGATTATGTGGTTTGTCGATTTCATTGTTTTGTTCCAAAATTTTGCAATGAATCAAAATATTTTCCATTTGAAGATAATTTTTAATATAACATTCGGGGTTCAATGGTTATATGCTTATAGAAAAATATATTTTAAGAATCGAGAGAAAACTAGATGGGAACAGAAAATAAATTGATTATATTTATATTAGTGGCTTAGAAATTGTTATGTATTCAAGGGTACGCATTGAAGTTCATATTATCAGGCGATCTAATTTGTCAAAGAGGGGATTGACCAAGGTTGTTGAAAAGAAAATTCTTTCTTGTTCTTTTTCTGTTTTTTCCGAAGTCAATTATTCATTTAATCTAATATTGATCGAATACTTTAGCACTCTAAGATTCTCTCGAGTTTATTGTATAAATAATGTTATTGAGTCCCATTGAAATTGTAACCCCAATCTAACCAGCATAAATGTGACATTAAATGATAAGTGGAATTAAACAACTTATTTAATTTTACCTTTAATTTAGCTTATTATCTAGCGCCATCTAAACTGCGGTTGCTATCCCAGTGGAGATACATAGTATTACTCTTATTGTATATAAAACAACTCTTCGATTGTCACTGAACTTTTTTAAATAATTTTCAAATTTCCCTAAAATTATTAAAATGTTATCCTATTTGTTATTTCGTCACCCATTATTTAAAAGTTAACAAATTTGATGACTTGTCTAAGTATTATCTCATACATCATTCTATCTATCATCTATCTAATTCTCATGCTAAAACTATCTTTGTTAGAAATTAAAATTTAGATTTTTATTAAGCTCTTGTTTGAGTCAAATTATTTTTTTCATTCTCATTCTTTTACTCATTTTCAACCATATATTCTTCAATAAAATAATATTTTCCATCACATCAATAATTTTTCCTTCTTTTTCAACCACACATTTTCCATCAGTCTAATATTCTAAAATACATTCTTCCAAAATAATGTGGTTCAAACATACCCTAAATTTAAAGTCGACAATTAATTTTAACTATATATTTAATCAATTTTTATCAAAATTTTTTAAAATTTGATTTTAATCACCATCAAACATATGACTGGACAATCTGGGTCTCCAGTGCAATTTACTTAAATTACAGGGCCTTTGGACAAAATCTTCGAGACTATATAAACCTCAATCGGTGCATTTCTCTTCCGAAATCTATTCATTACTTAACAGAAAGTTCATATTTCCATTAAATCTGCTCGTCTTCCCGTTAATTCTTCCGGCGTCGATCCGATTCCCGCTTCTCCGTCCGTCCGAAGGAGAATATTCTAGCCGCTACATCGATTACTGCATCCAATCATGACAACCGAATAGTAAATCTCTCTTCCTTTTGCATTCAAAATCAAGGGAAGATAAGAAAAATATTGTTTATTTTAGCTTCGAATTTGATCAGATCCGCATCGATTTTGATTCAAACTTTTACGAATTATGCTGTACTATGCCCTTGATTTATTATTTTTTAGATTTTTAGATTCCATTTTTTTATTAGAACTAGGTTGTTTTAGACATCAGATTCATTTCTGTTAAATTTAGCTGAGTACTTACACAATTTGGCTATAGTTTGATATTTTTAAATATTCATGCTCGTTAAAGTCTCTGAACCGTGCCATTTGAACGATGAAAAAATATCAGCAGCAGCAAAACAACGCGTTTTTGTCCTTAAATACGGGTCTAGTTTTACTGCTGAGGTTAGACTGGTTGAAGCTCTATTTATGGAAGCAAAATTTGGTTTCTTGTTGCCCATTTGTTGGCAAAATTCATCTAAATTGGGTCCTAAAGTTGGTGGACCGTATAATTGGTTCTGTGCATAGAAAATGTGGCTAGAATATGATGTAATAGGCAATGTAGCTCTGCGGGAAATATTCTTTTTGATAAGCAAATAATTATATCTTTATTCTTTTTGAAGTCCATGCTAAGATTTTGCATGACACATATCCTTAGGATCCTAACTAGTAAGCATTCCTTTTGAAGTAAATAAAGTTTCATCTACAGACATGATACCAAAGTAATATATCAAAACACGATCATCTTCGGCAATTGAGCCACTATAGATGGTGTTAAAAAGTGTTAATATCTGTCTGTCTATCAGGACAGGGAAAAATTATGAGATTTTTGTGAGAAAGTTTCGGACTTTTTGCAATGTTTAATTTCCATAATGTTATTAATCTACTGTGACAGATTCAGAGAGTTATGAAACGTATGTTTTGGGGGTTGTGTGGGTATTTTGGTCTCTCTTTATCAAAATTATACTGTTTATATGAACAAATACATTGTATGTAATTCTTTGCAATCGTAAATGATATTATATAACTCATTTAAATATATGTGGTGTCTTGCAGTGACTACTTGTTCAAACTTCTTTTAATCGGAGATTCAGGTGTTGGCAAGTCATGCCTTCTTCTGAGATTTGCTGTAAGTCTTTAGATGTCGCTGAATTATAGTTGGTTGCATAAATTCTGCAATTCATATCAGATGCTCTTTTTTTTTTTTGGCAAAGGCAGTTGATGTGAGGTAGTTTTTTTTTTTCAAATTCTTTTTCCTATCACTGCAACTGATTTCACCTTGTAGACATAACTAATTTTCTCATATTTTTTGTTCACTTCCAACAACCAGCCTCCCAGCCCCCCTCTGCACCCCCCAATAAAAAATTAAAAATGAAAGAAAACAATCTCAGGCTTCCTAATTTTTTTCGTGGACTTCTTTTGCTCATTGAATTGAATTTTTTTGCGAAGGCAAGTCATAGATTCTGAATCTAAGAGTTCCAATTTAGAGAAAAAAATGCCAACAGTTGGGTGTTTATTCAAATCATATCTTGTAGCTCCTCAAGAATGAACAAACCACTGTCACTATTTGCACAAAGTGGCTACTATCACTTCAAATTATAGTTCTATTGTTGTCAAACAACAGAACAGTAAGTTGGCATCAAAAGACATGTTACTTCATTAGCACTAATATGCAGATTAAGGTGATGCATCAACCATTCTATTGAATTTAATTTTTTTGGATTGATAAGAGATCAATGTTTATACTTGTTAGTTGTTAAGAGGGGTATTCAACCATTATCTTGCCAATCAAATTCTTGGTTTGGACTTGGGATCTTTGATTTCATCACTATGCAATGAACAATGTGGAAATTCAACCGTAAAGAGGGCATGCTGTTTTTGGTTGTATGGGCTTTTAAAAAGTGTAGCTAATAAGCTACAAATGGTTTTTAGTTAATCTCTACTTTCTTGAGGTTTCTTTAGTTAATTGATTTGGTGCAGTTATGGTTATTGAGTTGTTTTGTGTGGAATCTTGTAGTTAAGTTGTACATGCCTTTATAAACTTGTAATGCCAGTTTTAACATATAGTATGCTCAAGTTGTAATTCTTCACACATTTTTCTACTACACGATTTTCACAGATGTGGAAGTTCAGGGGATTTGAACATTATATTAATGTTAAGATTTTATAGTGCTTCCTATATAAATAAGAAAGTAATGAGTATACTGTTATTTTTACTATGTTACAGGAATGCTTTTCTAAGTTTTCAGTTATTCAGTTAATATAACAATTTGATTTAAAAATCATACTGTAAGACTATCAATTATGCTCCATAGCTCTTTCCTACCCCATTGTTGTAAAATTTTGAGTAGGTTGGAATTTTACCCCTTTCTGTTAGGTGCTCGAAGTTTGTAAATAGGCTTCTGGCTCTACTATTCTTCAAATGGGCTCTACTTTTCTTCAAATGGAACTGACATGTTCTGTTCATGAACCAATTGGCATGCCTCTTAAATTCCATGGAGAAAGTTATATCAGTAACTTGCTATTACTACTTTATCAGTCTTAGGTAATAGGAGATTAGTTTGCATTCCCATCATTACAATTCAAGCTGTGTGCTGCTGCAATGGCGATGAAATTTTGATTTTTGCTTTCTATGTTTTTGTTTTGAATATAGATTAATAACTGACATTTATTTATTTTCCTCATGCAGGATGATTCGTACTTAGACAGTTACATCAGTACAATTGGTGTCGACTTTGTAAGAGATTAGACTTCATCGGTTGATAAACTTTACTTGACACAATTTGAAGCCTTGACTGTTTTTCTGCTTTTGTAGAAAATACGCACTGTGGAGCAAGATGGAAAGACAATCAAACTTCAGATTGTACGTTCTCGTACCTCTTTAAGTTTTTGCCTGATTATTGTTTGAATTGGTCCCATGGGTTAGTGGTTGAAACTCTTATATTTTTTCTTAATTTTCCTTGTCGGTATTAGCAGAGTACAATGAATCACCCACTATACTTTGGAATGACAAAAAATAGATATATTTACAAAATTTCTTGTCCTTAATCTATTGCTTGAAATCTTTGGAGAAACCAAGTTAATGCGGTCAATTTTCAGAATGAAACCTATCTTCAATTAGCTGCTAGCACAGCTGTTAGCATTCGTCAAAATTTTCCCATAGAAACCAAGTTAACATGGTCAATTTTCAGAATGAAACTTATCTTCAATTAGCTGCTAGCACAGCTGTATGCATTTGTCAAAAATTTCCCATAAATTTCAGTCATTCAGTTCTAAACTTAATGCTTCTGATTGCTGTAGACTTTCATCTATTGCATAAAGATTGCCTATATGTATGATGAAAAATCATGTGTTACGTGTACAAGAATGCAGTTGAACTCCAGCAAAATTTGGCTGATACAATTTGTTATTATTTTTGGCTTGCAGTGGGATACTGCTGGACAAGAACGCTTCAGAACAATTACTAGTAGCTACTACCGTGGCGCACATGGAATTATAGTAATTTTCTTTTTAGTCTCATTATCTGTCTTCATTAATTTAGTTTAGTGTTCTTAAATGATTTCTGTTGGTGGAATATTCTGGCAGATAGTGTACGATGTGACTGACCAAGAAAGCTTCAACAATGTGAAGCAATGGTTGAACGAAATTGACCGCTATGCTAGTGAAAGTGTTAACAAGCTTCTAGTTGGAAATAAGTGTGACCTGGCCGATAACAGAGCTGTCTCATATGATACAGCTAAGGTACAGATCTTGTCATTTTGCATGTGTACTATTTGACAAACTAATTTTAACTGATATCCCTTCACTTGCTGTTTAGGCTTTTGCTGATGAAATTGGCATTCCGTTCATGGAGACCAGTGCAAAAAATGCCACTAATGTTGAACAGGCTTTCATGGCAATGGCTTCTGACATTAAGACTAGGTATTCTTCTTTTTTGTATGATGTATTTTTTCTCCTCCAAAATTCTGAGATCTGTATTCACCAGAAAAGTGTTACTTATTTGTACTTTCTTGAGTACTGTTTCCTTGTTTAAGTGCTTATGTGAAAGTGATTTTTTTTTTTTGTGAATATGTGGTTGAAAATGAGTGGGGGGAAAAATTGATTTTCAAATAATCACTTTCAAACAAGGGCTAAATATCAATGCTATAAGAACCGGCATGGTTGGTTCACCCGTAGAAAGGGAAACCTGTCTGGGTATAGCTTAACAAAGGCATGTTAATAACCTGGACGAAACCTGGTCAAGTGTCATAAAAAGGAATGATTTTGTTAAGGAGCGATTGAGTCCTGCATATATCAATCCTTGATGTCATACCACCTTAATGTCGGGAAAATTAACTAATGTTTGTAAATCTTCTATTATTTTTGATGTCCAGTTGATCCCTCACTGTTAACCCTTCACCTTTTCTGAATCATTGCCCGACCTGGATTTCAAAACAGGGTTAAGTATTTTCCTTTTAAAACTCTGTCATAATAACTGCAGGATGGCAAGTCAACCATCAAACAACGCAAGGCCTCCCACTGTGCAGATTCATGGACAACCTGTCGGCCAGAAGAGTGGCTGCTGCTCTTCTTAGTCGACTGTTATGACTTCATGAGATCATATTCTCATCAATACCATCCAATCGTGGAAGACTTCCACCAGTTGACAATCAAGCACTTTGACCCAGCAGTTTATATTAGTTCCATTCTTTTAAATCTATTCGATTTCCAAGTCCCTGTACAAATTGCGAACTATTGCTTATCAGTCGTATATGTTTGTTGGTATATCTCCTATTTCCCTTAGTTCTGTCCACAGGTAACGCTATCATAGCCATCAGTTGAGTCCTATTTCAGGCTGCTAGCCTCAGCACATCTGGAAACAACTATGTATGTGTTGGTTTGTGTTTACATTAAAATTCAGACAAGCTTGTAATCAAATGCTATTTTGGCTACATAGTACTATGGTAGTGGTTTTTGATGATTTTGTTACGAATTACGATGCTGTTAAGATCTATTGTAGTGCGAATAGACTATCCCGTGCACCCCCCGGGGTATGGACATATGCTGATGGTTATATGTAAATGGGACACGTGAATCCTGTGCGAATAAGCAAGAATCACTTTGCAAGGCTATTGTATTGTTGGGGGACTGTCGTATCTCATTCTATAATCAACCTGTGGTCTTAGAAATTAAATTAGGAGCTTGTTTAAGTCCTATTTTTTTCTTAAAAGATGCATTTTGGAATAATAAATTTAAATTGATGGAAAATGTGTGGTCGAAAAATAACGAAAAGTTTTGAATTTGTGTATAATATTATTTTATTGAAGAATGTATTGTTGAAAAGAAGAGAGAAAAATACGTTTTGAAAATAATGGGGGATCAAATTAACTCTAATTTTCGGAGTTTTGATCTTAATAACATATTTTGTTGAATCTCATTTACCCTCGTTGGGAACACTTTTTTTGTGTCACTAAGCTATTGATAATTGATATATTGCAGTGATGGACTGCATAAGTTCAAGAAAATTTCTTATGAAACTTAAATTTTTTAATATACTTGGAATTAGGAACAAACACACTAAAATCTTAATGAAGCTGAGTGTGGAAATGATTTTCCAGCAAGATTACCAATCTCTATTTTCTCCAAGTCAATGCATAAATGTTGAATATCCAAAATTTAGTTTATTTAACAAATGATAAACGTATATTTAACACTTAACTTACTGCTGTGGAACTCATTTCAAGAAGATGCGACTTTATTTTATTTATTATATATTTACACGCATTAGACATTTGTTACATTATTAGTGTGGTAAATCGATACAATCTAATTCTGGACGAGCATTGTGTGACGGTAAGCGTATTTAAAATATCTTTGGAGAATAAGGAATCATATAATGGTTTACTCTTCACTAAATCTTGTTCTGATTGGTTATATGAATTTGAACTTTTAGGCTGATAAAGATTCTCGCAAGTCTACATCAACATTGTTTTTAACATTTGGTTGTAGGGTCATTATATGAAAAAGTATCAAACAATCATGGATTGCTGATTCCACCATGGAGGTCGATTATGTGGAAGCATGTGAAATTGCTTAAGAGACTGTATGACTTGAGAAATTTTTAATAGACATAGAGGTGATGCTTGCATTACAATCGTTGACACTGTATTATGATAACGGTAGAGCCAGCAAATGAAGAACCAATGAGTTATCAAATATATAAAAATAGTGAATGGAAAGTGACCTCTTCCGAGAGATGGTAGATATAAAATAATATTTTCATAAACAAATTGTATTTTTTATTTATTTTGTTCTTTTGCTTTTATTTACTATTGAACATGCAAATTAAGTACCTATGATTACTTACAATAATATACGTTTAGTGCTTGCGTTGAGAAGCACAATATGACACATATTTTGATGATAAATAATTCAAGTACGACCAATGTATAACGGTTGACATCTTGTGCTTGAAGGTGTAGTGTTGACCAATTATTTATTTGTGTTTTGTTCTTATTAGAGAAATAGCTAAATTTGATAGGGACATGCTACATGTATATGCATACCTCTATGTACCAAATTTTATATACACTAAGAATTATTCAATTTGATATTAGTACACTTGACTTGATTGCATCTAAATTTTTGGACAGGATTGCATATATTTTTCGTGAATTTAATGGCTCTCCGATTCATTAATGAGTGAGATTAAGCCCCTGTTTGATCCACGTTATTTTTTTATTCTCATTCTTCTACTCATTTTCAACCACACATTTTTCAATAAAATAATATTTCCATCACATCAATAATTTTTCCTTCTTTTTTAACCACACAAACATGTGACCGATTTTAGTTGTAATCCTTGTTTGATACACATTAAAATTTTCGTTCTCATTCTTCTACTCATTTTCAACCACATATTTTTCAATAAAATAATATTTCCATCACATCAATAATTTTTCCTTCTTTTTTAACCACACATTCTCCATCAATCTACTATTTCAGAATACATTTTTTTAAAATAATGTGAATCATACATACCCTAATCAAATATTTTGATGGACCGTGGACTTAAAAATATCGTCCTAGAACATGAATTTGTGTCAAACACTATCGCCCAAAAAAATGAATTAGAGATTAATCAAATATTTTTCCTAAGCTTATTTTCCACCATACATTTTTCCAATAAAATAATTTTACATTTAAACCAAAATTTATTCCTTATTTTTTTTAACGACAAATTTGCTAAAACAAAATCTATTTTTCAATAAAAAGGGGCTCAAAATTTGGGTTAAAGGAAGTCAAAGGAACGTTAAGCTGAATAAATAGAGATGGAAACTGCATGGAATGTGTTCTAAATTCAAAATGGAAGAAACCAATAAAAATGGTTACTGGCAATTATTATTCTCTTAACTTGAAAGTATGATTTGGCGTCCTTTTCTATTGGTGCTCTATATGTGAACACCTATAGAGCATTGTAATGGAGCTTATTTTGATTGCTGGAGATGAACCATTACCCTACTACTACTCATATATATTGTAAACGGCCAGTGATACGCACCATATATTTGGCAAAATGCATTATTTGAATTTCTCTTATTTAAAGGCTCCATTGATTATCCCAATTGCTGAAGACGAGTGCTAGCTCGTGAATTTTTTTTATTTATTGAAGGCGAGCCCTTACTCGTGGATTTCTTATTTACTGAAGGCGAGCCCTATATCGTTGATTTCTTATTAACAGAGACAGTATTTTATGAGTCATCGTTCAAGGAAGAGGCAGTATCTTGGAATTGTCATTTTTACTGTGTTAGTAATTAGATTGAGTGGTCTATGATGAACTAGAAATGATCTAGTTATTGGAGTTTGGATATTATTTATATTCGATCAAGTCCCTATGGTAGCTAGAAAAAGTTTTAGACTTAACTGCAATTGTTTGAAGAAAATTTGGACTTAATTTTAATTAATTAAAGTTCATGAACTAAATGTGCAATCACACCAATTGAGGCCTAATATGACATGGACTTGGAGACTGAATGTTTGCCTGTAAATAGTACTCTATAGGGGCCGAATATTTACAACAGAAAATAGAGAAAATTTGAAATTTTGTTTTTCTTGAATTTTTCAATGTTTTGAAAATTGACACAAATAATAAAATACTATAACAACAATATTTTTTCATACTACTAAATCAAAGTAAATACAAATCCAATTTTGTGTTATTAAAATTGAAATCGTTTGAACTTATAGAAAATGATTTATTGTTAATGAAGTGAATTTTAAGTTAAATTTAAAAATTGAATAAATAAAAAGATTGAGGTGGAAATTTCTATTTATTTTTTGTTGAGCTCAAAATCAAAGTAAAATTGTAATTAAACATGCAATCACGGGAAAAAAATGTAATATGGGCAAATGAAAGGAATTCTACATCGTACATATGGAATATAAGTAATTTGGGCATGAAAAAGAATTTCATTGAAGAGAAGAATTCACAAATCAGGTGTTAAGTTCCAACAATACAAAATTCAAGTTTCAAGTTTAAAAATTATAAAAATCAGGTATTTAGTTAATTTATTAAAAATATTTATTATTTAAATACAATAAATTCATAATTATATAATTAATGGTCACGTGTACATAATTATATGTCACAATTTATTTATTGATCNAATTATATAATTAATGGTCACGTGTACATAATTATATGTCACAATTTATTTATTGATCACAAATTGTTAAATTAATTGATCATAAATTATTTCGAGGTCACAGATTATTTCGAGATCACAAATCAAAAAGAAGGTCACAAATTTCAAATTCGAAATCATCCTGCCCTACAGTTACGTAATTTGAACCATACCATGGGTGGCCCAATGGGTGAGCCTATAATATTACGTCTTGTCCCCACATCAGTCTCGTCCGTACATCCACGTGTCCGAATCCCATCCTTACACGCAGTGGATATTAACAGTTGTCAATTTTGATTGACGATTCCATCGTTTTACCACATGTTCACGGTGGAAATCAAATTCAACTATAACATCAGAATGAAACTGCGAATAAAGAGAGCATGGTGGACTATCCGCATTTGGATGACATTAAGACCAATGTCAATGTCGATGAATCAAGAAACGTTGTTGAAGATGATTTCTGGGATTTTATCCCAACGTTTTTATTTCTATATCCATAAAGTATTAGATAGTTTAGATGTAATTTCATTAGCCCATCAACATATTCTTTGTAATCCTCAATCATCCATACAGACCTATGAGTTCATTGTTGTCCGTCAGGTATCTAAGAATTTTAATGAAATATATATGAGTTTGAAATGTTGGAATTTCGAATCCACTTACTATTTTCCTATTTTCAAATTTTAACCTATTTATCTAGTAGAATTTGTGTAGTTTTGACAACCTATAATTTAGTTATATTCAACTACCTCTCTCATGCAGTATTTGAAAAAGCGGTGTCTAGGCGGGAAGCAAGCAGACAACGCTTTCCTTGCGCTGTTTTTATTTTTTATTAATTGTTTTTGCGCCTAGTCATGCCTACACACGCTTTTTTATGTTTTTTATTATTAAATAATTTTTAGATTAATTTAAAAATTTAAAATAATAATAAAATAAGATTTTTTTTTAAAACGTTTTTTCACACCTATACATCGCCTAGGTCGAAACTTGACCTCCACGCTTCGCTATGTTTTTTTAGAATACTGCTCTTGAGATAAATCAAATCTATTCTAAGCATGATCGAATAATATTCCTATCCCGAATTCTTGTGGAAAGTAATGCATTCAATTACACGATTATTTATATAGTTGCATGAGCCATAAATATCATCTCTAACATCTATTGATCATTTATGTTGAAATTGTAATGTTCTAAACCTATCACGAACCTCCCGAAAATACAATATGTAACTAATTACCTAGATAATGATCAAGCATTCAAGTAATTCAACAAAGCATACAATATCGATCAAGAAGACAAATTTACTAACTAAATGGTCTTTGAATTGAAAATAATCAAATAATTGGTTTCATCGTCATCCCAACACATTGAAATTTAACCTAACATGTTTATGATAATATTACACAAAGAAATATGAAAGTTCGTGATCTAAAAAACTAAAAGTTAGTGATTTAGATCCAGATCAAGACTTTATTATCGAATTTGAGTAAATTTCAATTCTTTATTTCTTGATTATAACATACATACGAACATCTAATAATGATTTTCAAATAAAGAAAATTTGAATTTTTGTTCCGCATTCCAAAATTAAGAATATGGAAATAACCTAGAATGGTTCAATTCTAAGGATTGGGGTGTCCATGCGTACATGAGGGGCATTGTGGAGGACTAGGGAGTGCTGTAGTAGGCCGTACCACATCGCTTGGCCACAAAGGTTCGACTTCTACATGGAGATTTGACGGAGGTGGTCCCTCCCTTTAACTACCATGTTATATGGTCTCGGATAGACTATGTTGAACAGTGACGAGAGTATGGGCCTGAGTTTGTTTGCTAGTTGATTGCCATGTGGTCGATGCTTAGAATCTCGTGGAATGAGACGTAACACTAAGTATAAATTATCTATTGTAGAAAAAATAGGATTTTTTTACAAATGTTCCTAATTTATGATCTTTGTGCGATTTTAGA
>CAIGRN010070224.1:0-22487 GCA_903798345.1 Fraxinus anomala
GCCCAATGCATAGAGGAACTCAATCTGATTTTAAAAGCGGGCCAGGAAAACCTAGCCCAAAAGTTAAATAAAATACTTTTAGCACCAAAACTAGTTGAAGATAGGAACACATCTATAAAGCTACCTAATGAAACCGTGGCCTCCAAATTCTCCAAACTAGGGTAGATTCGTGTAGGGACGAAAGGGGCGATGCGTTCCAAACGCGAACATCGACATAGGGGATAACAGGTTATGGAGTTTGCTTGGGCATTGTACTACAATAGTCAGTCAACCCCGTCCCTTAGATTGTACTATTCATTTTGGCATTTGTCTTAGCATGGATTCATACAAAAGAAATTGTTCAGCTATATAATACTCCAAATTTTGCAGTTGAATCTCACTTCCACCATGAGGACAAAGTGTCTTTAGAACTTGAGGGTAATGATAAATCTACAATTCTAGAAGAGCCCGAAAGAATTGAGAAGAATACATTGTTAGGTCAGGAGCACACGATATTAGATCAAGAAACAGAAAATACAAACCATTTCTGAAAATGAAGTGCAGAAATTGTAAAGAACACAATCGATATATTTCGACCTAAGTCTCGAAAGTTCGATGACCACTTCTAATACCTACATCCCCCGTTGAGCATCCAATAACATGGATTATGCTCGGTTCCACTATAACGCCCAAAATGGCAACTAAGGTTACAATAATGTTCAGATAATCACAAAGAAAGGAACTGAACACTTATCTTTCTCACTTTACAGCAATCGATCTACGCGAATCACAGAAAATCGCCTCTGATAATCAGAATCAACTGGACAAAAGCATAAACAACTTCCTAACAGATATTCACTCAAAATATCACCATAAAGGAACTACAATATTACATATAGCCTTCTCAAAACAAGAATTTGAGAAGAATTTACAAAGAAATCAAAAAATACAGAGAAACCCTCAAGCACGTCAGTCTCACAGAGAAATAGAGAAAAATGAAAACCCTAGCCAAAATAACCTCCTCGATAATGCCAAATGAATATGACATTATATTAGAACAATCCAGAAGCCAAATCAACAACCAAGATCTGTCCACTTGTCGCAATCCAGAGGTAAGTCAGATTTAATAGAGTTGCATTTTACCAAATTATGGGAGCAACAACATTGAACCCCGATTCAATTCCAACAATCTCCAACTTGCTACCAGATTTTGGGTTTAGTGTAGTCCGGAACATAATCACAAACAATTTTCATTTGCTCAAAGTACATGTACAAGCATCACAAAGATTCAACAGATAACAATTTTTAACAGTTTAAAAACTTATTCAAATGAATTATTTTAGTTCCCATATCTGATGGATTAAGTTCTATTGAGACTTTTCCAATTTTAAGATTTAAGAATCCCTTTGGAAATGATATCTCTTTTAAAATGATATTTAACATCAATATGTTTAGCTCTATCATGAAACATAGGATTTTTGCTCAAATGAATAGCACTTTGATTATTAGACAGTAACATAATATCATTTTTAGTAAAACCAAGTTCAGAAATCAACCCATTTAACCATATTCTCTCTTTAACAGCATCAGTGACATCAATATATTCTGCTTCAGTGGAAGATAAAGCAACAACCATTTGAAGTTGTAATTTCAAACTAACAACAGTACCACATAAAGTATAAAGATAAGAAGAAGTTGATCTCCTATTGTCTTTATCTCCAGTAAAATCAGAATCAATATATCCCCTTAAGGTTACATCATTTTTACTAGATTTAAATATTAAACCCATGTTAGGTATGCCTTTAAGATATCTAAATAGCCATTTTAGAGTATTCCAATGTTCTTTCCCTGGGTTCCTCATAAACCTACTCAATATGCTAATGCCAAATGCAAGATCAAGTCTGATACAAATCATCAAATACATAATAGAACCAATAGCATTTGCTAAGGTATTTTTGACATTCTAGCATACTCTTCTTCAGAATTTGGACAGAATTCAAAGGAAAGCTTAAAATGATTTGCAAGAGGTAAAGTTAGAGGTTTACAATCATACATGTTAAATCTTTTCAAAACATTAATCACGTAATTATGTTGATTTAGAAATAACATGTCTTTCTCTTTATTTCTCCAAATTTGCATGCCTAATATCCTTTTAGCAGAACCAATGTCTTTCATTTCAAATTCAGATTTTAATTTTAATTTGATATAATCAATTCCAGCCTTATCACAACAGGCAAGCAACATATCATCCACATAGAGAACTAGATAAAGAAAATTTTCACCTCCATTACCTTTAAAATATAAACAGGTATCAAATTGGCTTCTCCTAAAACCAAGTTTTGAAGAAAGTTATCAAATCTCTTATTCCATTGTCTAGAAACTTGCTTTAATCCATATAATGATCTTTTTAATAAACAAACAGTATTTTCAGGATTTTCAATTTCAAAATCAATAGGTTGTTTCATGTAGATAACTTCATCTAAATCTCCATGCAAGAAGACATTTTAACATCCAACTGATCAAGTTCTCATTTAAAATGAGCAACTAAAGCAAGCAAGCATCTAACAATGGAATACTTCACAACAGAAGAAAAAATTTCAGTGTAATCAACAACTTCCTTTTGTATAAAACCTTTTGCAACAAGTCTAGCTTTATATCTAATATTATTACTATCTCCTTCCCCCTATTTTATTTTATAAATCCACTTACAATCAATCAGTTTCTGCCTTTTAGGCCTCTTAACAAGTTCCCAAGTCTTTTTTTTTTTTTTAAAGTGAAAACATTTCATCTTTTATGGCAACTTTCCAATTTTTACTTTCCTTATATTTTATGGCATCATTATAGGAGTTTGACTCATTTTCAAATTGTTCTTAATAAGTGAAAAAAGAAACAAAATCATCACAGTCAAATCTAGTAGGAGGTCCGATTTGCCTCATTTCCCTATCTCGTGTGAGCTAATACTCATCCATAGGGAGAGCAGCAAAATCAGATCCACCAGTTTGATCAATTTCTTGATCAATTTCAATTTCTGATTCAACACCAGCTTCATTTACTAGAGGTACAGGATTAGTAGGTTCAATTTGAGGAGGCTCTACCTCAATTTGAACATCTTTATCGAACAAACCTTTATCTTTTCCTTCTAAACATGGCATTAAGGATTCATTAAAAACATCATCATTTTTAACAATGACTCTATACCCATTTTCACATTTAACCCACAATTTATAGCCTTTAACATATTCATCATAAATTAAGAAAACACATTTGACAGATTTAGGTTCCAATTTTCCAATATTTTGATGAGCATAAGCAGCACACCCATATACCTTCAAATGAGAATAATTCACAGAACTATCAAACCAAACAGATTCAGGCACATCCAAATTCAAAACTTTAATAGGACTTCTATTGATAAGATATGTAATTGTTTTAACAGTTTCACCCAAAAACAATTTAGGCAAATCAGAACCTAGTATCATACATCTAACTTTATTTAATAGAGTCATATTCATCCTTTCAGCTATTCAATTTTGTTGAGGAGTATAAGTAACAGTTCTATGTCTCAAAATACCAATTTCTTTATACAAGTTATTGAATTCATCATTACAAATTTCAAACCATTATCAGTCCTTAAAATTTTTATTTTTTGTTCAGTTTAGTTCTCAATTTGAGTTTTCCAAATCTTAAAAATTGAAAAAGTTTCATCTTTAGTTTTTAGTAAGAAAATCCAAATTTTTCTTGAATAATCATAAATGATCAGCAAAAAATATTTAAAATCAGATAGAGTACACACAGCAACAAGACCCCACAAATCAACATGTAAATATTACAAAAATTGTTTGGATTTATGAATTCCAGTTGGAAAAGGTAGTTTGACTTGTTTCCCTATAATGCATTGCTCACAAGAACCAAAATCATCAAGATTTTGTTTTCCAAAAAACTCCTTTTGATTGTAAAGAGTAAAGCCTTTTTTTCAATATGGGTAAATCTATGATGCCACAATTTTGCAAGTGTAAAATGTTCAGATACAACAGAAGCAGTTAAACTAAGCAAATGTTTTGCTTTCAAAAAATAAAGACCATGTCTCTTAGGGGTACTTATGATTAAATCATTGCCCCTAAAAATTTTAATGTGACCTTAACCCAAATTTATGTTAAACTCCATATCGTCTAACATACATAAGACATTAAGTTTCTCTTCAAGTCAGGTATATACCTAGTTTCTCAGAAATAAAACATTTCCATTTTTCAATAACAGTTTTATAGGTCCTATTCCTTTTATGTTACAAGTAAAATTATTTCCTATTAGCACTTGCCCTCTAGCAGTACCTTTAAAATCAAGAAAATAGTTTTTATTTGAGCACATATAAAAAGAACAACCCGAGTCAAGAATCCATTCATCACTCAGTTGTTTTTCCACATTAACAAGGACTAACCAGAATTAGCCTTAGCTTTATTATACACTAAAGCATTACTCCCTTCATCAAATTTATTATCTTTCAAATCATTTTTCTTTTTAAAATAATCTTTGGCAAAATGTTCCAAGTTCCCACAGTAATAGCATTTCTTACATTTAGCCTTAGCTTTGGACTTATGCTTATCGTTAAATCTGTTTTTATTTTCTGTAAAGGATTTAGGATGAAAATTTGATTTACCAAAAACTTTCCCGTTCACAAGCAAACCATCTCTTGTTTGATTATTACTAGAATCGGATTTTAGCTCAAGGGCCTTATTCCTTAAAGAATTTATTATGACATCAGTAGTAAGTTCTTCCTTACCATACTCTAGATCAACTTTGATATCCTTATATCTGTCACTAATGAAGTTTAACAAGACTACAGCCATCTGATCTTTTGAAAGTTTTTATCACAGTTGGCCAAGTTTTTGGTAAGTTTTGTAAATCTATTCAGGTTTTCATCCAAATCAACTGAGGGATCTATTTTTAAAGAAAATAATTGTTTTAATAGGAAACACTTATTTGGAGTGGTCTTAGTCACATACTTAGCATGAAGTTTGGTCTACAGTTCAGAGGCAGTTTTAGTTTCACCAATACTTTTTATCACATTTTCAGATAAGTACTAGAAAATAGTACTTCAAACAACTTCTTCAAGTTCAGTGTTCTTTGCAGGAAGTAATTCAACAGGCCAATTACCATCTAAAGCTTTGACACATCTCATTTGCATTAAAATAGCCTTCATCTTAATGACTCCACAAGTTGAAATCAATTTTTCCATCAAATTTACTGACTTCAAATTTTGCAGAGGCGATGTAATTAAAAAAAACAAGCAAGACTAACAAACAATAGATACTTAATCCAAATGTGCAAAGAGCAGTAAGAGTACAGATTTGGTGGAAATCAGAAACTCACAGTAATACACGCAGTAAAACAAGAATTTCAAATATGAGGCACAATAAGAGAATATGCAAATTGGAATACTAAAGAAGTTACAGTAACAGAGATCACAGTAACAATGTTTCACAAATTTCTCCTGTAGGATTTACCAGGTGCACAACCGTACTTCAATAATCTCAAATTCCCAAGGCTTCGTAGTAGCCTTTGGACAAAGACTAAGATCAAGGGGGTTCTCCGTGTCAGGGGGAAAATCAAGAAACCCTAAAAGTTTGAAAAAGAACTTAACAAAAGTTTAGAATAAATCTCACCCAGCGAGTTTAAAACTCAATGTTTTGTAATTTTGCTTAACAGCAATTCCAAAGATTTTAGAATCCTTTTTAGATCAGCCTTTCTACACCAAGATTCAGGTATCTTGCTCCTTATATAATGGCTCTGATACCACTGTTAGGCCAGGAACACACGATATTAGATCAAGAAACAAAAAATACAAACCCTTCTCTGAAAATAAACCATTGAGCATCCAATAACATAGATTATGCTCGGTTCCACTATAACATCCAAAATGGCAACCAAGGTTACAATAATGTTCAGACAATCACAAAGAAAGGAACAACTGAACACTTATCTTTCTCACTTTACAACAATCGATCTACGCGAAACACAGAGAATCGCCTCTGATAATCAGAATCAACCAGACAGAAGCATAAACAACTTCTTAACAAATATTCACTCAGAATTTCATCACAAAGGAACTACAATATTACAGTTTATCTTCTCAAATCAAGAATTTGAGAAAAATTTACAAAGAGATCGAAAAATACAGAGAAACCCTCCAGCACAGCGGTCTCACAGAGAAAGAGAGAAAAATGAAAACCCTGGCCAAAATAACCTCCTCGATAATGCCAAATGAATATAGCATTATATTAGAACAATCCAGAAGCCAAATTAACAGCCATGATCCGTCCACATGCCGCAATCCAAAGGTAAGTCAGATTTAATAGAGTTGCATTTTGGCAAACACGATTTTACCAAATTATGGGAGCAACAATAGTGAACCCGGTTCAATTCCAATATATACATCAACAGAATTCTGTTATGGCAAGTGGGGGGAAAATTAGTTAGAAAGGACCTATAATTAGAGAGGCAACCCGTAGGGTAGTGGTGGGAATTGAGTGAGTGAAAGTAAGGCTTAAGAGAGTGTAGTCCACTCGAATGACTATATGTTATTTACCTTTTCTGTAATCATTTCCAGCATTCAGTAAGAGTTTTGCTTATACATATTCTATTCTTTGTTTTTCCCTGTTAGAACTTTAACAGTAAACAAGGTTAAACAAATCCTTGTACGATCAGGCTTTGTCGGTAAGACAAGAAATGCATTGTTCTTGGCAAGTAAAACAAAATGTTAACTCTTTCGATTGCAGTTCAGTTCAAAGTAATTGATATTCAGTTCGTGAGAGAAAATATGTAATTTTTGTTGTAAAGAAAGTGAACTTATAAAAATTCTTAATATTCAAAAATATTACAATCCAAGTGGAGAGTCAATCACAAAAGACACTTTGCAACCAGAATTGCCTCTTCATTGAATTACATACGCCAAGTAATCTGTACTATACACAACAAGATCAAATAATTCATTTAACTAGACCTATAATTGTAGCCACCTAGATTGGTGCTAGATAACATTATTCTTGATTTTACCAACATATTTCGTGAGATTTATAATTTTTCAACCACACATTTCATATAGCGTATACACTATACGACCCACTCCGAGCAAGCGTCCACTTCGTAGTTTGCATCTTGTTGCAATATTATCTTGTTAATTATCCTTCCGTCACAATTTAAATTTTTAGATAAGGTATCTTAATACGATATCAATGCCATTTATTACGAAAGTTGTCCCCAACTTAGGCTTTCAACCAAAAAGAATCCAACACGCACATGAAGAATGTGCAGAAGATAATTTAATGAAATTGTCCTAATACTTACTTTAAAACTCGTCTGAGGTAGTTCAGTAGATACGAAATAACTTTTGTAGATAAATTGCATTCATTTATCATCATCTCTTAACGATTTTACATCATTTATGAACCTATTCAAGGGACTCCTGAAGAAACCCAAGTTGCTGGTAATTCACATAATCAATTTCATTTAACCTTACACAACATAAGATCTGCTCTGGCAACTCTTCAGCCTTGTTACCCTGGTGCATGATATATAAAAACATGAGCCAAATCCAGAGAAAATTGTTGGTAAAAATAAGTGTTAAAAGTGTAATTCATGACTTGCCTGAATTGTGAGGCCGAAATCCATGATGCAGAGCTTTAGCCTATTGAAAAATGTCTCGAACCCCTTCCGAGATATGTAGCTGAATCTATGCATATCCAAATCGATCTCGAAATAATTTTCACCCTGCAAAGAAATGCAAAATTATATCTTACCCCGACTAGTTTATGCATTTCATAAGATAATTGAACTGTATCTGTACTATAGCACAGCGCATGCTCTTTAAAATCAACAAACAAGTATGATCGATTATCCAAAACTCGGGGTGAAAATAATTTCTTATTTCACCATTTTAACAGTAGCATGAGATAATACTTGAACTTACCAAGTAAAATTCATGTTGAGGGCGTGAAAGAACAGGTTTTTCATTGTATGCATGCATGAGCTTCCTTTCTGCTGCATTTAAACGAAGATCTTCCACATTTGCTATACGACCCAATATCTTTAACCTCTCCCTGAAGGGTACAATTGTGTCTACGGGAAAGCCTTTAACTTTTTCTACTTCGTCATCAATTAATCTCTGTAATCAAAGATAAAAAATAAATCAAATACACTGAGAAGCCACACGTATCACTAAATAGGAGTATGAATGTACAAGATCGACCAAATTTTATAATCGAATTCATTCAGCACACCATCACAGATCACAAATTGAAGTGCACGTTTTGTTTGCATTAGTATCAAATCCTCACTACCAAGCATGCCACAAGTGAATGATTAATAGATTTCAACTTACTCTAATACTTTCTTGAAAGTGGGTTGGAAGTTCCTTGGTATAGTTTGCGGAAAGTTTAAAATACAAAACAAAACTTATTCCTTCCCCATCGTTTTCACCAAGAAAAATTGCCGCGGGATATAATGGAATCTGCAAAACCAGAAAAAAAAAATGACTTTTAATATAAGAAAAATAAAAATAAGCTAATCTCATATTTCTAGAGTGTGGCTGAAGGCCTGATACAACGTGCAGTTCTGTTATGCACTAAAGAAAATCAATTTCATGCATAGAAATAATGTGGTTATCACGGATATTTGCTTAGAGCCATGTAATCCACTTTCCACAAATGGAATTTGAGTGATCAAATTGTTTTGACTCTTCCTGGCCACCTACACAAACTCTGATCCGCACAAATACACTGTAATTATATTATTTTTCACATAGATTATATTTATGTGTATTTCCAAATTTTCTTAGCTAAATTGTGCATCATAGCATAGCTACTTGTATTTGTAAAATGACAAAACCTATTGTCTAACTCACCAAATCCTGTAACTAACCTATTACGGTCACCTTACGAGAGTGCAGACATCCTGAAAAGTGGGAATACCTGAACATTCACAACAAGAATAGGTGGAAGTGTCCCGGAAGATTCACCAACGGGAAGTTCCACAAACCGAGCTACATGATCAATTTTTCTCGGAGATAAAAATACATCAACACCAAAAGGATAATACGCGGCAGAATTAGAAGCAAACTCCTTCCTCTTATCCCTGCATAGAAAATTTGCAAAGGAAGATGTAAATACAAAATCTCTTGACAAAGCTTCATGTGCACACTAATGTATTGAAATGAGTACATTCTCGCACCTCAAATAATTCGCTCCCCTAACTTTGAAAGTGCTCGGCTCAATGTTCGACCAGCTATCAGTTACTCTCTTTCCCATGGGACAGAAAGGCACTTGCGAACCAGCTAGAGGTCGTTGCAGAAGTGCCTTTGAAGAAACTACAATAAATCATAAATTAAAAATGATTATCTTTGAAATTTGAGAATCCCACTAACAGTCCACGACAATTTTGTATTGACAATAAATATATAAAACATGCATAGATGACAAAAATTACGAAACAGATGGCCAATAGTTTCCCCCTGCTTAAATCCCTTGAGAAGAAAGAACTCATATACCCATTTAATTTGAAATTCTATTCCATGAACTAAAAACATAATTTGAAAGCGGTAGCAAATTTGACCTAGCAGTACATTACGAAGAATTCAACAAAATAAATACCAAAGGAACTTGTTTTCATCCTTTTTGAGTTGCGGTAATGATATGAATTTACAAAGCAAGTTGGAGAACTAAGAAAACCAAATCCATAGAGACGATGCCAACAATGGGATTATCCTGGTAATGCAACTATGCAAATTATTTGAATTGATGCATAAAATGCGTGTAAAGTAAAAAAACAAATTACAAGGTAGCGAACTTTATTGGATTTATGGAGCCTAGTCATACTGTTCTCTTATCCAATGTATCGTAGGTAGCCATAATATTCCTTTTAAGAGGATGCTTTTTTTTGGGTGATTCTCATTTCGCTTTAATTGGTATTGCTCTTGCAGTTGGAATTAGGGCTTAATTCGTAACATCATCTTATGGGAACCACAATAAGTTCAAAATACATTACTACGGTGGATTTGAATCAGCTCAGACAAATATTTACTAGTTTAATCTCGAAAAGCTTCCAGTGTGGTATCCAAACATGGGTTCCACATGAATGGGCAGAATGCAGTTATGTTATTATACTTCCCCAACAGAATTACACAGATTTCTGTCATGAGTGACTCAATTATACGAAAAAACATGTGGAAGAGTACATTTAACATCAGGAATACAAAAAGAAGCAGAAACCCAATAAGATAACAAGTATTTTCACAAACTAAAACATGGATCAGAGCGTAAGACAGCAACAAAGTTCCATGGAATATTCCGTTTCTTCCTCATGTTGTGGCAACAATTTTTTCCCTTTATGGAAAAAATTTGGAAGGACAAAAGTCAAGCTCAAAATTGAATTGTAAGAGCTGAGAATTCATTATAACATAATTAAGAATGAAAAAGAACACAAAATAATTATAATGCAAACAGTAATATTCGTGTGCTTTGAATCCATGTAATTTTTGCCAAAATTAATCAATATAATAAATTTTAGTCGTACTCACATAAAGTCGCATTATGATGTGCTTCCTTCCATTTGAAAGAAAGTTTCAAGGCAGCCTTTTTCCTTGTACTTGGAGGACTAGAGCTCAAGGATGTTCTCTTTTCCACTGAAGGGAGAGTAGAAGCAAGACATGGCAAGCAGTTGTGCGGAAGAATTCCGCAATTGTCCAACAAGCTGTCCTCCCGGCCAGCATTTTCTCCGGAAGTCGAGGAGATTTCATCAGCAAACACAGGCTTTATCTCGTTTAGAGGTCCATCAGATTTCACTCTTGCTGTTTCACTGACCGAGTTGCGAGCGGAATGGCCAATTAATGATTCCCCATCAAAGCCACTCTGAGAGAGCACATCTGTATAGTTTAGTATAAATATTAGTGCATGTTTAGTAAGCAACAGTGGACAATATAATTAATAAAATATATAGCTTCTTTTCCTTTCTTCATACCGTTAAGTGCTATCCAATCCTCCATACGAAACATGCTATTAATGTTGGAGGCATAAGAAAGATGAAATTAACAAAAGTATATGTAGTGTACCATCGGAAGCGCTTTGGAAATCTTCATCACTCCAGTCAGATTCAAGTACCGCAGCAGAATCAAACCATGCTTCTTCAACACTTCCTGCGAATGCCATTACAAGTGTGAATAAATTTAGTCAAGCAAAATTAATGACCTCAAAGATGAGGAAATGATTGGTAATTATATTTGATTTGAGATAAATGGCAAGGGACTAAAAGTTATCCTTTATTTCAGTGATAGAAATTATAATCTGACAGTTTGTACCATTAAATTAATAGCTCTGATTTTACTATTTTGCGACTATGTCACATCATCACTATAGTATAAGCCATAAATCAATTATGAAATTAATCGACAAATGGCAACGTAAACATATATCTCTGCTCATGTTTCCCCAAAAAATGAATTGTTGCAGAACAGTTAACTTCACTTCATACGCAGTTCAAAAAACTCCATCTATAGCATTAACAGATCGTCTATCTCCAATCACTTGAAAAATAAGCTCTATTTTCAATTGATGGAAATCAAGATAAGTATATACGATCACTGGGTAAAGATAGTCTCAATCCTGATTAGTTTTAAAGTCAAGGGCGAGCCAGACACTGATATTGTCTATATACCATCCCACATATAAACAACAAGATCGAACAATTCACAATTAACAAATTTAAAACTTGATCAAGCGGCTTCCTCACATTAATCATAATTTAAGCCTTACTAGGTGCAACGACCCTACAAGAATTCAAGCAGTGTATTTCCCCTTTATTCCGTTTTTCCTTTATTTTCTCTCATTATGTGGATCCCAAAAGTTCAATTTCCTTCAAGTACTAGTCTTACATTCCTCCAGAAATTTTGGGGTCGGCTACATAAACCGTTTTTCTTTACTCCCTTCGCTTCCCTTCCGTTCCTAGCTAGATCCATGATAGATAATTCGAAACAAAACAACTTCTCATATAAAAATAATCTACCTTCAATGTCTCCTGCTCCCCAAATTTAATCACATTTCACAATGCAGTACAACTTAAAGACTGTCAATCATCGAAACTCCACGCATTCAAATAATTCATAACCCCAAATCAACAATCTTAAATACAAACTCTATCAATATTTTTGGCACGCAGTACTCAACACGATTGAACAAATAATCAATCGAGATTTTAACTTCTTTTTTCTTGTCTAATCGATTAATACTCTCCAACCCACCACCAAACTAGCCACAAAACAACTAAGTCATATACAAAGATATACATAATTGAATCAATGAATATGAAAAGTACACGTGTGTGTAGAGCGAGAAAAAACCATGGAAAGCGGGATTGTTGAAGGCACGATCCAAAGGGGACGATCGATCAGAGACACGATAAGGATTACTTCTCTTCATAGCTTTCCTTCTTTTCCTATTCTTCATTTTTGAAACTCCTGGTTTACCTCTCACACAATTCTTAGGTCCAGAAACACATGCCCCCATCTCTTCTCTCTCTAAAAAAATTATGATGGTAAACGAAACTGGCTCAAAGTATATAAAAAACAGAACTAATGATCATCATATCAGCTCAAAAGTCTTACGAGATAGAAACGAAAATGGTCTAGAGAGAGAGAGCGCGTGAAATGAAAGACAACCCGTAAACTACCTCTCTCCTTTTCACGGTCTATAGATACAGATTAAATATACATAAATATCAGTGTCTATACGCGAGTGAATTTGGGGTTAAATACACCGATGACTACCTAATTTTATATTTAAGATTTATTTGGTATTGATTAAAATTTAATTAAAATTGAAAATATAATAATTATTGAGTCTTACTTATTTAATAAAAGTCAACAATAACGATTAATTTTTCAATTTTAATTCGATTTTAATCTCTACCAAGCAACTATTAATGTCACTGTAGCCACTCAATTTAATTTTGCATCACTCGGGCCATTCAACTTTATATTTAGTATCATCATGGTCATCCAATTTGATTTTATTTCACTTTGATCATCCAATTTCATATAATTAAATCNTTAATTCGATTTTAATCTCTACCAAGCAACTATTAATGTCACTGTAGCCACTCAATTTAATTTTGCATCACTCGGGCCATTCAACTTTATATTTAGTATCATCATGGTCATCCAATTTGATTTTATTTCACTTTGATCATCCAATTTCATATAATTAAATCACTCAATTTCATATAACATTTTATCATGATCACCCAATTTCTTTTTACTATTTTTATTAATTTTAAAATGGGTAAAAAAAACATATTTAAAAAAAGTCACTTAGAAAAATAAAATAAATTAAAAAATTATTTTAAAAAAGACATTCCTTAAAATAAAAAAAAGAAATAAAAACATATTTAAAAAACGTTTTTTTAAAAGTAAAATAAAAGCTTATTTAAATTAAACGTTTTTAAAAAAAATTTTAAAAACTTTTATTTTTGTTTTTTAAAATTTACTGATATAGATATTATATTTAATAGCTATTACCTCTTTTAAAATTAGTGAAAATAATGAAAATAAATTGGATGATCATAGTGAAATCTTATATGAAATTAGATGGATATGATGAAATAAAATTAAATTAGGTGACTATAATGACATTAAATATAAAGTTGAGTGTCATGGTAAAACTAAATTAAATTAGGTGATCATGTGACATTAAGTATAAATAAAGTTGGGTGACTATTGGTGCATTTAACTCGTGAGTCAGAGCGGAATTCCAAATAGTGGACCAAAAAAAAAAATAATAATTATAACTTATAAGTGATTCCATAAAAGTAATTAATTATATTTACACAAAAATTAGAGAGAGAAAACGCAAATCGGTGACTGCAGTTGGGAAAGCATCTCTTGAGGTGGGACCCATGAAACGTGGCTATAAACAGTGATCAAACGTGTGTATATGGTGTCTCGTACGTGTGAATATGTAATTGTGTGCAGGCGCACGTGCGCGTGTGAATTGTGGTATTCTAACGTAACTGTCTCAGGCTCTGCCACAAAAGATCTAACCCTTCTGAACTGGTGCATTCGTGTGCTTCTTGAAGTATGAACACTCAAGGTACAAATTTTTTTTTTTTTCAAACACTTAGGGTTCATTTAATTGCCAAAGGTGGAAAGACTTTCTAATTTTATGTAAGTTGGAAAATAAAAACTCAAGTACCTATATGAATGCATTTTCCATAAAATTGGTAAAAAAAAAAAAAAGTTTAAAGTGATTGTACCTTGAAATTCGAACTCAATTTTCACTTCCGTACCAAACAGTCAAAATAGAAATTGAATTTTTTTGATGTGACATTTTATATGGGATTTAAACCAATCAAACGGATCATTAATGTATCGACTCGAATATTGACTAGAAAAGAATAAAGAATCAATAATAAGTGATTGAGTCAATATCCAATAGGTAGTAAAATTAATAAAATATAAAATTTTTAAAGTGAATCAACTGATTTAGATATTGACTAATCGGTTTTGGGAGGTATACGTCCAATAAAAAGTTGTCGAGTTGATAAAGAAGTGATCCGATCACTACTCGAATTTTTCAACGACTCAAATTGTTGGGTTTGAATCTTATAAGATTGCTACGTTTTCGAGAAGATAAATTTATAGGAGTAACGTCTAAGCCAAAATATTTGGTAAAAAGGGAAGAGGAGAAAATAGACAACCGAATAGATTTGACAAGAGTAGTTTGATCCTTCAGCTTCACTCATTTATTTTCTTGTTATTATGTCAAGCAGCAATAGCCAATAGTTATGAAGTCATTAAAACCTCAACAACCAAGATGCAAATTTAAGAAAAATAAATGTTCATAGCTTCTACCATCCCATCATTATAAATGTTAACAATCAATGTTCGACATAAACATGATTGGACAAAATATTAGAATCGGTAAATTAGGCACTTACCCGTTTGCTCAATTAGTTCAATGTATCAAACAGATCCACTACGTGTACTCAGGGATTGATTGTTGAAGGAGTTAAATTGAACTGCAACTCAGGATAAAAACTCTAAATCGAACCTATACACACTAAACCAGTAAAATATCAACTTTATTTATCTGCTTTTACTTTGATGAACTTTCGTTGGAGTGAATGTATTCGGGTTTTTATCTCGTCGTATGTTTGTGACGAACGCGTGAATCAAATTTGGCTGGTTATTTTATTTTATTTTTAAAAAAAAGTAGTATAATGTTTGTCCCCGCAAAACAGGAATTAAGTGGGGACCACGGAAGAATTAGGACTAAATTGTGAAGTCATAGTTCAAACCTCTTTGGTGTAAATTTAGCTTTTAATAAATTACAGAGAAGCCCTGTACTTTAATGTGTATGCATAATGTAGTCCTCTGTTGTGTCTTACACTACACAATTCGACTAACCCAAAATATAATTTTTAAATGTAAACTCGGAATAAAATTTTAATTAAATCATGAATTAAAGTAGATATACTTAAACTTAGGCCTCAACTTATATTATGCAAGATTCGTATTATTATTCTCTATTCTCATATTTGAATTAGAAATTAATCTTTTCCTTCAACTTCTCTCATTAAAAGGCATATTAACCTAGAAATACTCGTATGTTAAATTCGAATTCGTGAAGAAAAACTTAATACAATAAATAAAGTTTTAACTTCTTTTTCTTTTTTAACAACGTCTTTATATTCTCATTCAAAATTATTGCTTAAGTTTAGAATTTTGTTCGGACTCTCATCCCCGACTTTTTTCGACTTCTATATTTCAAATATGATTTGAGTATCCCCACAAAATGTGGTCATTTATTTATATTCAATGATTGGCCAAATTAGACAAGCATATAATACCAAAGGGAGTAGCTAGGGTGGTGCACCCCTTCTTCTAGCCAATAATTAGTTATCCAAAAAAAAAAAAAATTTAATAAATTAATTAAAAGTAATTTCACTGACGTTCACTAACTTTCACCACACTTGCATTTAGGTCACTGACATTCAATTTATAAAAAATTAAAACAAATTATTAAACGTGAAGTCGTAAAAAATTCTTCAGACTAGTGTATGTCATTGAATTTCGTAACAGTAATGCACAAATTTACGCATTGAAAGAATTTGATTTTGCGACAAAATTTTAATTTATATGTATCTTAACTACTTGTAGGGTCGTAAATCCATGTGTTTTTCAATAAACTAAAAAATAATAAATTTTCTTTTGTATTCTATTGAATTGTTACATATTATACTTAAAATCAAATTATCTTTAAGGCGATATTAAAATCTAAAATACATAAACACGTCGACTCATAAAGACATTATTAAACTTCACATGCCAAACTAAAATACTATAACGAAAAAACGTTCACTACTAGACGAAAAGTCGAAAATGCTCATCTATGCCAGACAAACACTGAACTCCATAGAGACTCATGATGGGAAGAGCTCAAATCATCTTAGTGTAGGATAATTGTGGTTGTACATGAATTGGGCAGGGTCCCATGGCCATGGAGCAGTCCATAGACAGAGACAATACAAGATGCAGAAGTACCGAAAGAAACAGCTAAATATGTCGTCCATCCAAACGTTTGAGCATTGGTCTATAGTCCATTAAAGACATTAAATTTTGTCCCTATATTTGAAAATTGTAACTTTTGATTTTTGAAGACAAATAAATCAAATCTCTACATAAAATTAAGATGTGTTTAATATATATAGATGGAATCAATTTCATTGCAAGCTTCGAGAAATCCAAATTGTCAAGCAATTGTTTTTTAATTTATTACAAAATCCTGTAGTTTCATTGTTTAGAACATTATGAAACAACATCGTGAAAGCAGACGGAAAAGGGGGTTGGGGCGGCGACAACCCCGCAATATTTTATTTTTTTCGCCATTTACATGTTAACATAATAATTCATTTTCGTTTACCGATCTCTTTTTTAATATTATTCAATATATTCTCGTGCAACATATTGAATATACTTTATCAACATGTTTAATACTTATATCAAACACGATTTCGAGTGGAAAATTCGAAAGCTTAAAAAGCAATTGATGTTAACCAATTTGATATAGATCCCAATTCCCAACTATTCCAGTGCCACCTCTCTAGTAATAAATAAAGTTTAAATTATTCCATTCTCAAAACTAAAATATACTTTTAATATTTATTTCTTGTGACAAAAAGTAAGATAAGAAAAAAAAATGACCTTAAAACTGTCATTTTCCCTTTTGAATACAAGAATGGTCACAAGGAAGACTGAAGAAAATGATCAAAGGTCAGATCTTTATTGGAATACTAACTTGTTTGTACAAAAAAAATACAGGCATAGTATTAAATGCAATAAATGTAACTTTAATGATCTCAATTAAAGAGATTTTTTCAATGGAATCTTTAATAAATAAAGGGAGATTAATTGTTCTTTACTCAATGAATTTTGACGAACAAATGCTCATTTATTCTTCCTCGGTACTCAAATAAGTAGCTTTTAAATGTGCAAACGATATATTGAAATTATATGAACTTTTTTGTATCAAAATCATATATGAACATACATGAATTTAAAAGTCAAAACTAACAGAATAATTAGCGTGGCAGACGGAATGCCTACGTGTCAAAACATATATGAACTCGTTTTTGTATCGAAATCATACATGAACTCACAAATTTGCATCTCATCTATACATTAATTAACTTCTGTTTGTAAAAGTTAAAAGAACAATCCAGGTGACAAAAGAAGTACCTATGTGAAAATGGCATGGCAGACATTTGGAGTTACCAATTATCATAGAAATTATTCAATATTTTGTGATGTTAAATATATGTTTAATCGTTCAAGTTTTCTTCTCAAATATAACATTCTATCGTTTAGAAAAATATGTAAACATTTTTATTATTTCTTATTATTCGGTTATTTATAGAGTCGGGCTCATTTTTTGAGAATATATTATGCAGGAAGTGATTTTTAAAAAAATATGTGGTAAAAAGTAGAGAAATATTTTGAATTTATTTGTAAAATTATTTTATTAAAAGAACGTGATTGAAATGAATTTAGAGAAAATGAATTTTAAAAAATGAGGTCAAAACATGAACTTAGAATATTAAATAAACTCTAAACGGTTGTGGATTCCCAAAAAAAAAAAATTTACTTTCTCAGTGCTTCAGTTGACTGAAAACTCACTCATATTACCATTTACTAATCCTTCTTTTTGCAATTTGAACATAGAAGAAAACGTAACTTCACTCTCTTCCAATCGTGTTGTATTATTTTGAAAAACCCCTAAAAATGCAATATAAATGATGTGGTTTGATAATGTCAAGTGTCCGCCATACTAATTTCACGTATGCACTTCTTTTGCCCCTGGATTGTTCCTCTAGGGTTGATAGACGAAAGTTGATTCATGTATGAATAAGATATAAATTTGTGAATTCATGTATGATTTTGATATAAAATTGAGGTCATGTATGATTTTGATACGAAGGTTAAATTCATGTATGGTTTTGATCAAGAAGATAAAGTTTATGTAATGTTCGTGTTATTAACTAGTTATGTGTCTGTCATGCCATTTAGTCATTGTGAAGTAGGTACTCCGCTTGCTGTATGAATTAATCTGTTAGTTTTGACTGATGGAAGTTAATCTGTGTATGAATATGATATAAATTTGTGAGTTCATGTATAAGTTTAATACATGAAGTAAAGTTTACGTACTTTTCGCATATTAACCTTGATCTTATAGGCCTCTTGGGAAAACAATATTTCGAAAATGACTTGTTTAATTTTTACGGTCAATTAACTTTCTATGAAGTTTTATTTTACATCACTACATGTACTCCACAAAGATGTCCTTACTAGTTGGAGAAAAATCTATGAGTTGATTTTTCTCAAGGAAATTAGGATGAGATTTTAATTTGATTACACGTTATGTGTAACGAGTAAACATTGAACGATTTTTTTAGAAAGGTGCCATGCTTTTGAAAAACGTACAAAGTGAAAAAATTTCACTTCCTTTATTTCATAAAAAATACTTGTTTTTCTTTTTCGTTTGTTCCAAATTATAGGCACTTTTATTATTAAAAGTACTGTTGATTTTTATTTTTCTAATATGTCCCTATGTAATGTTTCTTGTTATTTAAATCTTTATTTAATATATGGTATATTAGAAAAAAATTATACAACCAATTATATTAATTAAAATTTTTCTGTCTGTGTGAAAATGAAAATAAGTCTAATTTTATGAAACGGAGGGAGGATGATTAGACTAATTAATAAACAAAGAATAAACCATAGTAGCGTAGCACCAAAATTGCATATGCCATATGGACTCTGAAATAAATGTCTTATCCTAAATTTCACGTGGGTCTCATTCCATTTTAGTGTTTATATTCACAATAAACTAAGTCACTGTTTGTGTTTCAATAATTCAAAATTCTTTTTTTCTATACATTCATTCACATAATAAAATATTTTACACGTAAATCAATTTTTTTTAAAATTTTTTAATCACACATTCTCCAAAAAATCACTATTTAAAACAATATTTTCCAAAATAAAATGGCCACCAAACAGTGGCTGAGCTTTGTGTTCACTAACTAGGAAAATTTGAAGAAGAAAAAAAATTAAAAAAAAAAGAATGGCATTTTTTGGAAACCTAAATGGGACCGTAAAAACTTGCTTGAATTTGTCAATTATGCACGTATTTGATAGAAAATTATTATGGATTATAAAAAACAATAAAATAAGCCCCATTCTCAAGTTCTTTCGCCGTCAATGAGAAAGTAAAGAAATTTAAAATAAAAATGTTATCAAATTCAAAAATAAAAAAATAAAAATCAATTCACGTTTACATAGAGTTTTAAAAGACGTAATGCATGACGAGTCATTGAGTATTGGACTACGCGAGTATAGACGAAGCCCAAGCATTGAAAAACATAAAAAAAGTATTTTATTTTATTTTAATATTATTTTAAACTTTTTATCAGTCTAAAAATTATTTAATAATACATATAAATTATAGTATCAAATACAGTTTTAAGAGTTTAAAAAATAAATATATTCGATAAGCAAGATATAGTATAATAGTGCTAATTGAAGTATTTGGAAGTTTTAAATTTTTATTAATTAATAAAAGGTAGGAAGAACGATTAATTTAATAAAATATAAATAACTATATAATAATACAATGCACTACTGTCAAATCAAATGTACAATACATTACAGCTAAATCAAAGGTATAATGTATTACATGCAAACTAAATGGATTATTATCCCACGTCGAAAGTTCATAATAAAATGCTTGGAGATATCTTTTATAAATAAGTAAGTCAATAAATTGGTAATCAATTTTTTGTGCCTTTCAATCCAATTGGTTAAAAGTTAAAAAAGTTGAAAATTTATAATGATTAAACCCGTTTAAGAATTGAAAAATTGAAAAAAAAAAGGTTTAATTTAATATTAATTTTATTTTCTTAATTTTTTAATTTCGGATCGGATTATCGGATCAAATATCCGATAACATAGTAAATCGAATATAAATTTAATAATCAAATATCCAAGGAAATATCGAATCAAATAATTATTTTTATCGAATGAAATATGGACAGATTCAATCCAAGTTCCATCAGCCCTATTCACTATCAAAGAAAGTAGGAGAAAATAATGAGAGAGAGAGAGAGAGAGAGAGAGATACAATGATTTACCACGTGGTAACACAACGTCCTCAAGTGAGAAAATGTGTAGGTATCCATTTTTGAACGGCAAATATGGTAATCACTAAAAATATTGATTCCTCAAATTTGGTAGTCAATGGACGAGGTCCATAATGTATTTCATGGAATATTATCACTTATATTTTCAAGTTTGGCAACTCAGCTTGTGGCCCATACTAACTCGACACGATTTCGTTGATTGACCAATGATAATTTTTGTATAGTAGTCAACGTACTAGAAATAACAATAACGTGTCTTATTAATTGAAAATAAGAATGTAAAGTTGGTCATGTCGGTTGAGTTCTATCAATACTTTTGCAACGCTCGATAAAACTCTTTAGACCAATAGAGAGTTTATGTTGAATCATTCGAATTTGGCAACTAAAAAAATTATTCATATTTTATAGGAAAATTTACAATGAACATAATGTTTTGACAACCCATGTATATAATAAGCTGAGTTGGGCGCCTTAGGCGTCGAACTTATTGTATTCCTTGATTAGCCTCTCTTAGTCTTCTGGTCCATCTTGTCTCCTAATTTAAGTCGCAACTCATTGCCCAAACTTGATTTTTGTTAATTTGTTGGGCTTTTATTTATCTTATGTACTAAGTAATAAAGAACAGTGCTGATTTTATAACTTGTTTAATGGGCTTCACTCATTTTTGTATCTTCGCAAGTGCCAGAGCAGCAATAATGAGTCTACGTGCCACACCAAATTGGCCCGTGTCTTGGAAATAAAGTAGTTACCTGCTTGCAAAGGTAATGCCTTTAAATTCAAAGGCAGCTACAGACTATGGTTGCCTTTAAAAAGACAACTGCACAATTGCCTTTGAAAGAAAAAAAAAAAATTCATGAAAAAAAAAGAGCCAACTCGACTCGGTTATGCTCGGAAAGGCCCGAGCCGAACCCTATTTTTTTTCGACAAATCCAGCTCGTTTCAGTTCAGGCCAAAAAAGTTCAATCCATTTTTACTCAAGCAGCAAACTTTGACTCGGCTCATTAGGCTGGATTTGACTGGAAATTTGATATTTTACTTATTTCATTTTTTAGTATTGTATTCAATATTCCAAATATATTTATCACACCAATCAATTGAAATAAGACAAAAAAATAAATAATGTTATTTAGCCCCTGTTTGAGCCACATTAAAACTTTCATTCTAATTTTTCTACTTATTTTCAACTCCACATTTTTCAATAAAATAATATTTTCCACCACATCAATAACTTTTCCTTCTTTTTCAACCACACATTCTCCATCAATCCACTATTCCAAAATACATTTTTCCAAAATAATGTGGCTCAAACACACACTTAGCATCAATAGTGTTAGAGTATCTTTTTAAGTGATTACACTTGATAGGTTCTGATACTATCAAAAACCTGCACCTGCTTGATCTCGAACTGGATGTTTGAATCACGCACGAACTGAGCTTCAATACCTGAAACAAAAGCGTCAAGGTGTGTACTCGTCGCCCTTTTGATACTTAAGTCAGAGAGAATTTATCTGTCAATTATGTGCTGAAAGTTATGTTAAAGTGTACCTGAATAATACATCTTGATCCCATATTTATAGATGTTGATGATGGAATCCTAAAAGGATTCAACCACCTGTGGTCCTTATCCATATCATGTAAGGTGCTTTTATACATTGTTAGGATGAGATGAACCCTTGTTATGATATTTTCAGTTTTTAATTAATTATTTTGACTTTAATTTGATTTGATTTGTGGATATTTATTATTGTTTTTATCATTCTTTTCAATTG
>CAIGRN010070235.1:0-12686 GCA_903798345.1 Fraxinus anomala
TTACCTTATTTATCAGGATGTAGTTTTTTCCTTCCCAAAGTCATCAAAATGCCAATTTGAAAAATGTGCAATAAATAAATCATCTGTTAAATGTTTAAAATACCTAATAATAGATGGTGAATCAAAACTCACATAAATCTCAAATCTTCATTGGGAACTCATTTGAGTCCATTGTGGGGGGTGAAATAGCGACTTGAATAGCACAACCAAAAACTCGCATGTGAGAAATATTAGTTTCGTGACCAAATGCCAATTGCAAATGTAAATGTTGATGATATACAATTGGTTTGATACGAACCAATGATTTAGCATGTAATATGGCATGACCCCAAATAGAAGTTGGGAGATTTATTTTCATAAGTAATGGTCTAGCAATAAATGACTTCGTTAAACCATTTTGTGTTTGGATATGCGCAACCGAATGTTCAACAACAATCCTAATGGCATACAATAATCATGGAATGCTTATGATCTAAATTCACCAGCGTTGTCAAGACGAATAGTCTTAATTTAGTAATCGGGGAATTGGCTCATAATTTTATGATTTGAGCAAGTAGTCTAGCAAAATCTACATTTCTAGTGAAAAGTAGGCAAATATGTGACCATCTAGTAGAAGAATTAATTAATACCATAAAATAACGAAATGGTCCACATGGTGAGTGTATTGGCCCACATATATCTCTATGAATTCTGTCCAAAAAANGTGGAAAGTAGGCAAACATGTGACCATCTAGTAGAATAATCTATTAATACCATAAAATAACGAAATGGTCCACATGGTGAGTGTATTGGCCCACATATATCTCTATGAATTCTGTCCAAAAAAGTTGGAGATTTAATATTGATTTTTGTAGCCAAAGGTCTAATGGCCAACTTGCCTTACGAAGAAGTTATACACGGATAATCATTAGGTAAAAGAATCTTCTGGTTCTTCAAAAGATATTCATGTAAGTTGTTTATTATTCAACGCATCATTATAGCTCTTGAATGTCCAAATCGATCATGTCAAACTATAAAAAATTTTGGATCAACAAACTTCTGGTTCATGATAATATTTGATTCAACCAATTTTATAAATGTATAATACAATGCCAGATGGGAGTGCATTGAGTTTTTCTTTTATCTGCTTCGGTCAGATACAAAAGAAGTTATGCAAAGATATTCAACATTATTTTCTTGCACCGTCTTAATGTAATATCCATCGCAACAGATATCTTTAAAACTAAACAAACTTCTTTTACATTTGCTAGAATACAATATATTGTCAATATATAATACAAGCTCTTTCGCAGCATTCAACAATAATCGATGCACCTGATATCGTATTAACATTATTTTTTGTTAATTTTAAGTCCAAAAAATATTTTTTATCTTGAAAAACAATATGTGTAGTTGCACTATCAATCAAGCAAGTATTTTAGCAATCTATCATGAATCTGTAAGAAAACAAATATATTTAAAAAAAACTTGAATTTAAAAAAGAATAAACATAATTCGGTATTATGAAATTAACGACACATAATAAAGTTTCAATTTTTTGCGAAAAATAAGAATATAATTAATTAAATTTCTAAAACGAAAGGAAATATTAGAAAGTAAACTAATCTATATCTTCTATCACACCACCCCCAATCAAATGGTCAATATTCTCATTTGGATCGGCAAAGAAATCAGAGACATCCAAATGAGTCACATCAATTGGACCATCATAATCAGCAAAATTTATCTTTATTTTTTCCTTTTCCTTGATTGATTTTTGGTAAAGANCATCATAATCAGCAAAATTTATCTTTATTTTTTCCTTTTCCTTGATTGATTTTTGGTAAAGATCCACAATGTGTTTTTCCGTATGACAGGTACGTGCCCAATGTCATTTCATTCCACATCTAAAGCAACTTTTTTCATGCTTCTTTTTAGATGTGCTACTTTCGTTTGCTTTGGTCTTTTGAAATTATTGCCTGTTACTGATAGTTTTGTTGATTATTTCACGTACACGTTCCCTTCCACGTCTACATCTTTATCTAGTATCATTTGCTTCAGGCAATGGTACAGAACCAATTGGACAAAATCCATGATTTTTTTATCAGTAATTCATTATTTTGTTCAGCCACAAGTAGACAAGATATGAATTCTGAGTACCTTTTGAAACCATGTTCATGATATTGCTGCTGCAGGTGCCCATTCGAGGCGTGAAAGGTGGAAAAAGTTTTCTCCAACATATATTCATCAGTGATTTTTTTTCTCTACACAATGTCAATTTTGAACATATTCAGAATAATTCAGAATTATACTCACTAATAGTTTTGGAATCTTGCAAACGAAAGTGCATCAACTCATTGCGGGTTTTAGGGTGGACTATAGTCCTCTGATGATTTAATCTTTCAGTTAATTTTTTTCAAAGAACATGTGGATCTTTCTTAGTGAGATATTCAATTTTCAATCCATCATGAAGATGATAATGAAGGAAGATGAGTGCTTTTACACTATCCGGCAATGATGATTTGTTTCCTTTTATTGTCTCTCACAAACCTTTTGAGATAAGATGGATATCAGTATCGAGTACACATGGCAAATAGTTTTCGTCAGATATGTCAGTGCAGCAAACTCAAGTTTTGTAATATTTGCCATTTGATTAACTACACAATAAAGTAAAAAGAAATACAATTATTTTCGAAAAATATTATTAAACATCAAGACGTTAATATTAACATGACATAAGTTATGTATTTTCCTTTAGGAATAAATACTAATTTAAAGTAATATGTTTTCAAAACATGTGCTACTTCGAAAGTACGTTATATTTTACTATTGTTTCTTCAAGAGTAATATGTTAATATTCTTCTGGAATATTGAAAATTATAATTTATGTTCTTCAGGAGCAAGTAATATTTTTCAAAAATATTAATTATAATGTTGTGCTACTTCAGAAGTAACAATAAACTATTTATAATAAATATATTCACGATTAATATTCTTCTGAAATATTAATTATAATATTGTGCTACTTAATGTGTTAACTAATTAGGCGATAAAAAGAAAAATAAAGATGGATATACGAGATAAAGAAATTATTGCACAGGTGGTGACGAATTAATTCAATGATTATTATGCAATGAGTAGCAATCAGTATATAAAAAATCTTTTTGATTAGTACAATGATTATGAAAAAAACTCAACTTTCTTTTATAGTAATGAATGTTTTATAAGAATCGTATGTTGGGCAATACATTTGGAAATGGTGAATAGTAACAATGAATAGCATTCATTAGTCATAAAAAGAAATTGTACACAAATTGATAGGCACAAATTCATTGTTTGAGGTACTCACAATCTTCGATAACCTTCTCAATTAATTATCAATAGATACTCAGAGGATACGAAATAACAATAATTAATTAATTAATTATAGCACAATTACCTGCTTAAAAAAGTATGCGGCATGATGTATATTAAAAAAATGGGATGATTACCAACACGGATGCCAACCATTATGGATGATTTGATTATGCATGAATTACAAACAAAAACAAAGTGAAGAAACAACCTCTTGTTGACATGATATGTCTATGTGTGACTAGAATACTGTGATTTGCTGAAGAATTCTGTCACTCTGAATTTATGATATCAGAGTCATGTTGTTATTTCACTCATATTAGGATAATTTATATTATCAATTACTGGAAAAAACTAAGGAAGAATGTCTTTCGATCATGTCTTCTTTAGAAAACTCTAATCATTTCTCTTTGTCTAAATCATCTTCAGTATCTTCTATATCTTCTTTTAGAAAATCTGATGCCTCTAAGATGGAATATCTCTATGAGATATTTTATCTTTCTGAGTCTGATAAAGTCCCACTCATAGATCTTCCTCTTGTAAATTCATATCTTTCATATATTAAACCTCGTCAATCTATTTCTAAAACTGTCCGTAGCATTATCTCTCCTCAAAAATCCCAAGCTAAAGAATTTGTTCAAGCTACAAAATTTGATCAACATCTTTTGCCTACTACAGAAAAAGAGCAATTTGTTACACTTGAATTACCATCTCATCTTCCTAGAATATGGCTATCTGAAGGATATACTCATCTTCACTTTGGTGCTATCAAATTTGCTTTAACCCTTCATGGAAGAAAAGGTCTCTCAACAGTTTCAAGGACTGTGTTGCTTGATATTCGCTTTACTAAGTACCAGTATGCTTGTATAGGAACTGTAGAAACAACTCTTAATGTTGTAACTATTTTGGTCACTATGTTTCCAAATTTCAATATGCCCATAGGTGATCCACAGTTACTTTTAGCCTTAAAAGTTCAAGTTCAAATAATTGGAGCTGTACCATCTTCAGTCACATATGCTGCTACTCTTTATTATCAGATGGTATGTAGAATTCAAAATCATTTGCTTGATTTTGCACAGTCTCAAGAAACAGATGATGCTCTACTTCTTCATGTAGAGTCAGATCATGTGCCCAGTTGTACATATGTGCCCAGGCAAATTCCTCGTCCTGAATTGTTCAAACTTATTCTTGAAACTTGGATAACGAACTATGAGCAAACTCATAAAGAGAATAAAAATTCTACTCCAATACAGTTTACAGAACCTTTTTTCAGAAAAATGTCTAATGGCGATGTTGAAATTGCTTTCAAAAGGGAAGTTGTACCAAAAAAGCCTCCATATTTTCGTACTCAATTTGCATACACAAAGGAAGAAATTCCTATTTATACTTTTGATGCAAATGGAAGGCCAGTATATAGTAGAACAGATAATACTGGACATACTTTTTGGGATGTTTGCAATTGCTCTGGTTGCCTAGAAGCAGATATTGATGATGATATTTCCCGCCAAAGGAGAAAAGCAAAGCAGAGTAATCAAAGAAAGTTGCATGAATTATTCAACAAAAATGATCCAGGAGTTGGATTACTTGGAAAACCCTCTGGAAAGTTTGACTACTATGTCAAATATACTCCACCATCAAGAAATGATGATCCTATCATTCCTACTGGTTGGGATGATGATGATGATGAGGATTGCAGCATATATTATAAAAAATGGGATTGGGATAGAATCCACCCCCATCTCCTCTTCCAATGGTGATGTTCCATCTACCCACTCAAGATGAGTTTCCCACTCTGGAAACTTTTGAAATGAATCAGTCTACTCACTCATGGAAAATAAAAAAATCCTAGCACTAGGAAATTAGATGGATCAGTGTAACCTCTTTCAGCAGCTGAAGCAACATTGAATTGGCAATTAGAAAATCTAGTACAACAAAATAGTTTTTTGAAAAAGATTGATCAAAGTCAGCAAAGGATTAAAAGGACTCTACAACAACATATTCAAGCTATTCTTACTCCTCTTCAAGCATGTAAACAAAGAATTGAAGCTTTACATATGGATATAATGAACCATTTACAAAACTAGTTATCTTTTGATGCTCAAGAAAGAGAAATCAAAAATCTGAAAATTCAACTATCTTCTTTGAAGTCAAACCCAATGATCCCACCGTCAACACCATACTATCCTTCCTCAACTTTTAATACAAAATCCTCCCAAACAGGACATTTATACACTTCTACTTACCAAGGATCTACTTCCACACTCTTCACTCCTGAAGAATAGGAGCAAAAGAAAAAATATCAATGCCTTCTAAAAAGATCAGATCAACCACTAAAACATAACCCTTACCTTCTCAAGAACTTCCACCACCAAATATTTCAAAACAGCTTCAAATGATGATCAAAAAACCAATTTCTACCTTTCTTCAACAAACTCACAATCAAAACAACCAATCACTTCATGTTCATACCATAACAAAGACACCAGCTCTAAAACAAAGTTTGATAAATCTTCTAAAAATTCATATGTTGAGTTTGACAATGAAAATCCTCATTTCTATATGGTTGACCCAGCACAAACAAGTCAATCTCAAACTCAACCACCAATTGAACCAGTTGTTGCTGAATTGAAAGTATTTGATGAAGATATGCCTGAAGCTCATGTGACAAACAATTACTACTCTGATGGAAATTTTTCACCAAAATTCACTTTTGATGATATCCTTCCATCACAGTGGAAATACAGACTAGAGGAAATGAAATCATGGTATAGTGCAGAACTTCAAAAGCCAAACATGACCCATACAAAGGTCATAAAAGCTTTTCTAGCAAGAATTACGGGATTTCTTAGAGATTGGTATGATATAATGGGTGAATACAGACAACTTCAGTTTACCCAGGAGTCAAACACTACAGATGCTTTTATAAATTTTCTATATTGGGAATTTTGTGGAAAGTCAGATCATGATAATGAAATTGCTAGAGAAAAATTTTTCAAACTAAAATGTTGCTCTTACAATCCTAAGGATCTTGAAAAGCACTTCAGAAATGCTGCTCAAAGGTATTATCTCATTGGTGGAATGGATGATACCAACATCAAATAAGCTTATTTGGAGTCTATTCCTCAACCTCTTGGTCAAGAAACTTTGAGAATAATGTAATGAGAAGACAACCTCTCAATGCTACATCATTTGGTGAACTTCATAATTGGATCATGAAAACATTGAAGAAGCTTTGCAATCAAAATGTTTTCCTCAAAGACATCAATGCTACATGGAAAAAACTGGAGAAAGCTTGTGATAAACCTTATTTGCAAATTAAGTGCAGTCCCTCTATGAAAGATTGTAATTGCAAAGGAGAAACAATTCCATAAAAGAAGAATGAAATTTTTCCCTTAAGAAACTTCTCTTAATCCTTTCAGAAGAAAGAAAAGATTTTTTAGGCGAAAATTCTCAAAAAAGAAAGGAAACAGATGTTTTATTTGTGGAAAGAAATGTCACTTTGCAAAATCATGTCCTAACAAGAAGAAGGATGAAATTCTCCATCAAATCTTTACAGCTACTGAGATTGATTATGGAGATGATGATCTAGAGTCTCTTTTTTCTGAGCAAGATGAACAATCTCAAAAAACAGTTTTTGCTCTTGAGTATGATTCTCATGGAAGTCTTACTGATGAAGTTGATAATACAGAAGAATGCAATGGGATACAAATTGTTAATCCAGTCTTTTCATCCATTCCTGTGCCCATGCTTGAAGTTAAGCTTTTTACAGGAAAATATGAAAGACCCATAACAGTTGCAGCACTATTCTTTTTACGGGAAAATATGAAAGTTATCAACAAAATTTTCAAGTTGCAAATGGAGAAGGTTTTTCAACAGAAATAATTAGCAAGCCGGTCACAATTCAGTTCTTTCCGAAACTTGGTATTTCTCACAAATTACTAGGATCCTCTTTGCCTGGTAAAGATCTCATCATTGCATGGGATATTACCAAACAATTGTGGGAAAAGAATGTTATTCCTCACCCAAAAGGTCTCAGATGTAAGTCATATTTTCAGCCTTATATACAAATGACCACATACTTTACCACAACCATTCCAAATCTCACATATATCCTTATCTGAGATTGTTGTACAAAATCTCACTCAGACTTTCTTACTAAATGCACAAATCCACTCTGGTAAAACCTAGATTTCTTTATTTCTCTCCCATTCAAAAGAAATTAAGATATCAACCCCACAAAAGCCAGTCATCTTTGCATGAACCTAGAACATCTTCAATTAGCCACAAAAGAACTCTCTAAACTACAATCTAAAGGCTTATTGAGCCAGCAACTTCACAATGGACGTGTCAAGCATTATATGTTAATAAAAGAAGTGAACAAGTTCGAGGAAAACTCAGATTGGTCATTGACTATAAGCCATTAAATGCTTTTCTTGAAGATGATAAATTTCCTCTTCCAAACAGGAAAACAATGTTTGCAAATTTGTCACGGGCAAAGGTTTTCTCAAATTTTGATCTTAAAGCAGGTTTTTGGCAGTTGGGAATTAAACTTGAAGAAAGGCACAAAACAACTTTTTGTATTCCAAATCATCATTACCAGTGGACGGTGATGTCTTTCGATTTAAAGACTGCCCCATATATCTTTCATAAAGCAATGAAAAAATTATTTGATCCATTATTGGATATAGCTTTGGTGTATATTGACGATATCTTGTTATTCTCTAAAGATAAAGACTTTAACACCAATTTGCTTTCCAGATTTGTAGATCTTGTTAAGCATTATGGTATTATGCTCTTTCAAAAGAAAATGGTGATTAGTGCCAAGGAAGCTGAATTTTTGGGAATGCACACTAAAGATGGCTAGTATTTGTTACAGCCTCATGTTGGTTAAGAACTTCTAAAATTTCCAGATGAAAATTTGACAAAAAAGGAAGTTCAACAATTTCTTGGAGTTGTCAATTACATGGCAGATTTTATTGATCATCTTTCAGCAATCATAAGACCATTACAACTCATGCTTAAACAGAATCCTTCTCCTTGGTCATTGGATCAAACTCATGCAATTCAAACCATCAAGCAGAAGGTTAAAGATCTTCCAACTTTACAAATTCATACTGAAGGGAAACACATCTTTCAAACTGATGCAAGCGATTATTTTTGGGCGGCAGTATTACTTGAAGAAAAGGATGGAAAGAAACGTATTTGTGTATACAAAAGTGGATCATTCACAGAATCAAAGAAGCATTATCATTCTACTTTCAAAGAGATACTTGCAGTAAAAAGAGGAATTGAAAAATTCCAGTTCCATCTCATTGGACACAAATTCTTGGTAGAAATGGATATAACAGCTTTTCCAGAAATGCTCTCTTTCAAGAGAAAACAAATTCCAAATTCACAACTTCTCAGATGGGCAGAAAGGTTTTCAAACTTTGACTTTGATGTCAAACATATCAAAGAAAAATATAACCTTCTACCAGATCTTTTTTCAGACCAAAAATTTCTCAAATCATTCCTCATTCAATTCCAATCATCTATATGATGAATTCAAAATCTTCAAATCCTTTTCCTCACCTAGATCATTTTCCTTCTAAAATCAATGAGCTTATAAAAATCAAAACTCTCAAATCCAGATCCAAAGATCTCATGCTCAAATACCAATCCATTGTGATTAGACAGACTAGAATTGAAACACTTGATGGTCTTGGATTCCATCCAGACTATCCATTCTTTACACTTTTTCGTTTTGATCCAAAGCACATTGCACTGAGATTTACAATAGAAATGCTTTTTTGTAGTATCTTTTAGAGCTTTGGTAAATTGGAATTTCTTTTCATGTTTCAGATGCACTTGATTCATTTTGTCAAATGAACCTGCATTTTTTATTTAGGACAATTGATCATTTTGCAAAAAAGTTTTTCGAATGGTTCTATCCAATTTCTCACTGGATAAAAATATATCAAGCATTCTCTTTGAAATTTAAAGATCTCAGAACTTTTAAAAATAATGTCTATGTGACTTTAATTTTTCAAAGACAATGATATTTCACTGAAGCAGGAACATATGCTCATTTTTCCCATGTTAAGGAATATGCAATTCAACCATTCGACATGCATCAAAATTGGGAACGTTATGCTCATGAATTTCAAAGGAAAATGGCGGAAATTAATCAAACTATTCCTCTACATATTTGGCCAGATTATAAAGACGATGCACCATGGGAAGCTTTGCTAGTGGAATATATTCAAAGAATTGCAAAGGACATTCAGATGTACCAAGATAAACATTCCCAAGGTTTTATACATTAAGTGACCCATAATATGATTATGCATTTGAATATTAATGGGGACAGTTGTATCTTGGAAGACCTACACGAAGTCTTGGAGAAACATCCAGATATTCAAAGAGAACTCTAGAAGGAAGCTAGCTAAAGAAAAAACAAATGAAAATTGCAGGACAACCTCTTGACACTTGCATTGCAGTGTAGACAGAGAAAAAGAATTTATTGAAAAGGAAATTGAAAGAATTGCAAATGATATAAAGGCAGACACTTGGGGCCCTCAATATGACAACCCATGGAAAAATGTAAAAGGAAAAGAAAAGGCAGAATCAAACAACTAGTCAGAAAAAAGGAAGAAAAAATCAATGGAAACATAAAGGAGTCAGAATGAGCAATTTCCTCAAATCAACTATAATGACAGTATGCTACAAAATTCACAAGATCCATATGAAATTAATGAACTAGAACTCACAAAATATTTACAAGCACATGACAAAGAACCCACAGACACTCAAGAACCATGGTTGAATCATTATGGTTTGCCTCTACGATCACAAAATTCAATGAATTTGGACACACCATGACAAACCATGAAAAGACAACACTACATCACGATATGATTTACTTTATTAAAGCAAGACCTGCTTTATTAAAGTAAAAGTTTTCTTTATTTAAAAGTTATTTGTCCATTTGATGAGTCATTTGTCTGTTTGTTAAAATTATTGTAAGAATCTTTCTTTTATAAAGGAAAGATAAGTTGATTCAACAGGTCTGTGTAAAAATAATGACGCGTGTCCATCTTGTAGGAAACGCGTGAGTCTCACGTGTTTGTTTTTGCTCTTCTTCCTCTATAAAAGGACAGCTCTTCTTCATTGTAGATCATCGAAGTTCAGAAATAAAATTCAAGTGTGTTTTAATCATACTCTTCTAAGCTTTTCAGTTCTTTCTTAGTTTTAGAAAGTATGAGATAATCATATGTTTGAATGATATGGAGTAAGATCTGAGTAGAAGCATCAGTATGCTCTGCAGTTGCACCTTCAATGGTGAACCTCTGCATCAGAAAGTGATATACTGACTATATGATCCGTCAGAGGTTACAGTAATTCATAGCAATTCCAAAAGCCAGGCTCTTTGTTGACATGATATGACTGTGTGTGGCTAGAATACTGTGATTTGCTGAAGAATTCTATCACTCTTATGTATGTAGAAAAAAATTCACATGTCACGAAATTAATTTTGTATGATAGATGATTATATTTAAAAAAAAATTACTACATTATCTAAATTTTGAAGAATTAAGCTTTCATGCTGATAACGTGTTGTGAAAAGAGAGAAAATAAAATAAAAGTCAATAAACTTGTGTGTATCATAATGAGAACCAAAGTCATATCTTTATAGGGTGGGATTAAGGATACAATGGAAATAATTTCTAGGGATGTAGGGGTACAATTGTTATTCACTGATAAATTTACCATTTACAACACTACCCTTTGAATGACACATTATAAAATATATGCCTCGTTAAAACCTTGTTTGATAAATCCATTGTATTAATTTTATTATTTAATATCAATAATTTGTACACCCGACATTACTTTGAAATAAACATAAATATATAAATCATATATGACAATTTGAAAATTTGAAGACAACACACCGAATTTGACCGGTACACATTAAATGAAGCATGTAAACCTTGTCCGTTCATTTTATCACTTGAAAATATTTAGCATGAATTAATTTCAAAGATTGATTTAGATAAATCAAAACTTTTTCTTTTTCTTTCCAACTTTTTCCAAGTGAACATAACAAAAAATCATTAGACCCCTGTTGGGTGGTATTTAAAAATAAAATTTTAGTATATTTTGATAAAAGTTGATAAAACATGTGATTGAAAATTTGTGAATCATATGAAATATGTGATTAAATTAGTTGTTGACTTAGATTTAGATTAAAATCTAAATTTTAATCCTTATCAAATAGTGGTTATATGTTAAATTAGAGGATAAATTGCACCTGGATCTTGAACTTTTGAAGGCTTTGTATCTTTAATTTGATTTAAAACAAATAATAATAGAAAAAAAGCATAAAGAATTGAAAAAAAAAAACAAATTACCACACCCACACCCACACCCACATCTCCCATCCTTTTTTCTGTTACCAGGAGGAAATGCTCCCTGGCTTCGCCTTCGATGGCAGCTTGGAGTATTTTCAATATTTTAAAACTCAAATCGGGATTTATCCAAAAAAGCAAAACGGTCAAAAGTTAAATGGTCAAATCGGGTTTGAATCAGGGTTGAACCCCGATAGCTAAAGAAGATAAATAAATATATTTTCAAATATTAAAAAATAAAAGATAATAGTATAGTATTATTAATTGAAATATTTCAAGAATTTTCTAATTTTTTATTAATTAAAATAAAATAAAAATATTTCATTAACTCAATAACATAATTAATCAAAACCGAGAGGATTAGGCAAGAGAAGAACAAACATCAATGACTACAAAAATAGAAAAAAATTTGAATTGTCTACCGCCAAAGACGTGTCAATGAGTATGCTTTTCGTTGGTTTATACTTTATCCCACACCGAATTCACATGAGAAAACCACGTGATTTAGGTAGGTGGACCAATTAAAGGATGAATAACTTTCTGGGAATTGTACTTTAGTGGGCTGAGAGTTGAAACAATCTCTAAAATTTGAAATCTTAACATTCAAAAAATCGGCATAACCGGTTAAATCGGTCCAAGTCTTCCAGTTCATGCATAAATTGGTCAAATCTTCGAGTGTTAGAAATATGCGAGTCGTGGGTCGCCCATGTGGAATGACCCAACCCACAAGTCATTAAAATGGTTAGAGGGAGTGGTTTGAATTTGAAATTCAAACATACAACTCTCAAACCATCATTAACGCCCATACAACCTCCATTCATTATGCCTTGGAGGGAAGAAAAACGATGGTATGAAAAATGTGTAAATTCGTATGGAAATTGATACCAAAATTGGAAAGTCCTTATAACCATATTTTTAGTATGAAATCTCATAAAAATTGGCATTTAGATTGTGGATAATAAT
>CAIGRN010070241.1:0-11548 GCA_903798345.1 Fraxinus anomala
AACGTAGCACTCCTTTCATTGGTGCAACTTTGAAGAATACCTATCACCAACTAAAAATTCCAGACCCTTTCTCTTTCTATCTGCATAACTCTTTTGTCTATCCTCGGTGATTTTCATACTAGTGCAAATTTTCTCAATTGCACGAACCGTCTGTTCAATAATCTCTAGCCCCAAAATCTTTTGCTTACCGACTTCATCCCAATGAATTGGTGATCTACACTTTCTTCCATACAATGCCTCGTATGGTGCCATGTCAATTGAAGTGTGGTAACTATTGTTGTATGAGAACTCAACTAATGGTAAATGCTTCTCCAAGTAATTAATTAAAACTACTAGAACCTCGAATCCTCAGATATATTTTCATTTTAATATCAATCCAAGTAATTGGAAATACTTAGCCTATGTTTGAGCAGCCCCTTCCCTCTTCTTTCTGAAAATTAATTTTGTAATAGTGAACTTTTAAAAGTATGTGTTAAAAAGTCGGAAATTTTTTTAAATTTTCGTTCAAAATATTTAATTGGGAGAGTATGGTTGAAAATGAGTTTAGGAAAAAATAAATAAATTTTTAGATAACGAGGCTCAAACATGGACTTATTTAGACTTTACGATCAATGTTCCTATTTTATTTAATAATCTGTGTCGAGTAATATTAAATATATTGTTACATGATCCTACTATATTTCCATGAAGGATCCTAATATAGGGTTCATCTTTATCCTAGTATTTAGAAAATTAGTCGAGCATCATGAAATTACAAAAATAGAATTTGGAATAGTTATACATCATCCAAATTTCAATTGTAGAAAGAAAAAGGAAACTAATCTTGAACTCTTGAATCTCTTCAACGATTCTTGAATAATCCTCTTATATCTTCTTATTTTCCCAAAATCTGAACAAAGGTCTTAAAGTTAGAATGTGTTCGTGTGAAACTCGTAAGCGTACGGGATCGTTGTACAAATAATAAAATATGTGAGTTAAGATTATCGTTCCCACGAGAAATAATGTTTAATTTGTGGTTCAATAATTTTTATCAAATTCGAAATGTAGCGACAAAGGAGAATTGTGTTTTGTCGTTTATAATAATTTCTACTCTAAGTGAACAAATAAATATGATGGTTATACTTCAATCGTGAATCCCCCTATTTCCATCTATTTCAATTCTCAATAATTAATCTAATAAATTCATGCATTTTTGACAATCGATAAAACTAATATTTTAAATGTTCTTTCCTAAGATACTTCAATATATGACTAACACGAGAATATCATATTTCTAATTCTAATTCATATGAAAGTCATGTATTAAGTTTAGATTATCAACAAGATTGCATGTGTAAAAGAGATTATTCATAATCCTAACTACACATGTTGATTTTACAACGTTCTAGACTTATTGTGAGCATTTCTACACTACAACAAGCAACTAACTACTTAATTGGTGATCAAGCAATAAGTAGTTCAATGAGTATATAAAATCAATTAAATAATAACACAAAATTTCTAAATTGATGTCTTGAATTAAAATAAATGAAAATAGGGTTCAACATTCATCCAATATAATTGAAAAACTTAGTTAATCATCATAATAATTAAACTTACAAAATAATGAAAAGACATCACCTGGATCAAGAAATAATGAAGAAAGTGGAGGAATCCAATTTCTTAGCTTGAATCTTGAAAATTGATGAATATTTTTCAATAAACTTGTATAATTTGTCTTTGGTTGATGATTGTGCCTCGTTCTTCACCTCCAAAATATGTAGAATATATGATTTTTTTGGTCAAAAGGAAGTCTCCCCCGTGTTCTGGTTGAGTTTGGTATATATATGATGCCTAAAATTTTGTTACCAAAGTAGAGTTTAAATTGAAAAAGGAAACAAAATCTCGTCAAAAGTTTGTATTATACGGTCGCATAGTACATTTATAAGCAGTCGCATAGAAGGATGTCCAACAATCAATTTTGGCCCTGGAATGCATAGTGAGGTTACATCAAATTAGACCTATACGGCTGCATAGGTATACTTTTCTTTTCCACTAGACAACTTTCAGTATTTTGGTCATATTTTTATCTTCCGATATTCCATTGAGATGATTAAAAATGCGTTGAAAAGATAGTCCAATGGCTACAAATCTTCCAGAAGTATAATTTTTCCAATTCGAACATTTCTTATGCAAAAAATAATAACTTTTTCGGCTGAAAGTTGATATGTGATAGTACTTGAACTATATTTCATCGCTTTGGCTTATTTCTTAATTCAATTGATACCTAACACTCTCAAATATTCATCGTGAGGTTCGACGTAACTTTGAGTATTTACATTTCAATATTCGAACTTTGTATTTGATACAATTGAACCATTTTTCGCTATTTTTGCATTATTTTCTCCAATTCTTCATCAAACATTGAGTTTTACCTACAAAATGAAATATAACACAAGTTAGATTGTATTTTATCCAAAAAAACAGTAAAATATAATTATTTAAGATCTCGAATAGTAGAAACTACACTTATCAGGAAGATATTGATTTTTTTTAAAATTTAAAAATAAGATCAATAAAATAGATCTCAGAAAATATTCGGCAAGACGATCCATATGCTCATATAATAGGATCGTCCATTCAAATCATAATATCTTAGATTTTGAGTCATTCAAAATTTGATGTCTCGGCATCATACATTCACTTTATTTCTCTCTTTCTATATCAAACCTTAAGGTATTGCATTTTCAATGGCTTGAGTCCAAAATGTCTAGATTCAAGCGAAGCGTCCATGTTTGAGCATCAAAAATTCTTTTTTTTCAAAACTCATTTTTAACAATATTTTCTAAAAAATATATATATATTAATTTTTTAATGATTCATACTTAACCGGAAAAATGCAGATTTACATTTAAAAAAATATTCTTTCATTAATATTTTGCTCATCATTTTTATTCATTTGATTTTGAACGGTCATTTTATTAATATTTTGATCATCCCAAAAAAATGCATATTTATGTGTTAAAGAAATTATAATGTATTTGATACAAAACAATTTAAACAATCAATTCAAGTAATCGAAAAGAAAAATATATAACCTATATTCAATACTAATAATCAATCAACAATTCATTAAATATAAGTCAAATTAGATATAATCATTTCAGACACATTCTATATACATAATTAGATAGGAGAAAATGCAAATTTAAGTTCTAGTTAGTTGAAATTTTGATTGGGAAGTGAAGATTTGTAGTAGATGTGATAATTTATAGAGAAATTATATCAAATTTTAGAAAAATTAGAGGGGTTAATGTTTTGGTAAAAATCGCAAGAGAGTAAGAGAAAAGAGAAGAAAAAAAATCAAATTTATTGTGGTTTTGCCTATGTTTGGTGAGAGTTAAAATAAAATTTTTAGTAAATTTTGATAAAAGTTGAAAAGTTGTGAATTCCTTGAAATATGTTATTAAAATTAATTATTAACTTTATTTTAAATTAAAATATAAATTTCAATCGATACCAAATAGAACTCTTTTTTTTAAAAAAAAAATCTTAAAAGTTGGGGCTCACGTGACCCTAGCTGCGATCCTTGACACCAGGCCCCGTGTCCGCTAGTGCATATAAGACTGTCCAGTTGAATATTTTCTCTTCACAACAAATACATATTTGATTCGCATTATCATTTCACCTACTTTATATAAATAAAATTATTTGAAGCAATGAATAAGTGTCTGTCTAGAGGAGATTTTCAAAATCAAAATTTTGATCCTTTTTGATCAATTGGGGCCCACATGTGAGAGATTTGGTCAAGAAAAGTGGCTGAAAATTATTGGAAATGATGACCAATGGAAGGAAAATGACTATCGAACGGTAAAAATTTTACTATTAAACATTTCCAAACGTTCTAAAGTGTCCATGGGATCCACGTAAGTCGAACTATCAAAAAAAATTTACTGTTCTTTTCAAAATTGAATCAGATTTATCCAGGGAAAATTACATGGTTGGTTCCCAGGACATTACCTCAATAATAAATTAGTCCTCAACATTTAAAGAATATCAAATTGATCCCTATTATTTTATTATAGTTACAAAATTAATTTAATTCTAAAATTATCTAAAACTACGTTAAGTAGTCACATAAACCTTACATATTCAACGTTTAAAAGCAAGATTCTTTTCAACTATGTGTCCTCCATAAAGTGATGTATTTCTTATGAGAATCACATTATAATTTAATGAAAGCTATTGATTGATTGCGATCAGTATACCCCTTTAAAGATAAAAGAGAAACTTACATTGGTTGCGATCAGTATACCCCTTTAAAGATAAAAGAGAAACTTACTATCAAAACGAATAATATCACGTACATGTAGTCAAATTTAAGTCGAGCCACAAAAAGACATTGGGGATCGGAATGAAATTTGAACAAAATCTTGGGGATACAAGAAATAAAATTTGAATTAAAATAATGGGAAAAAGTGATTACAAATGTCTACATGCAAATTCAGGCTGCAGCCAACCTCCGCCATTTGTCTGCTTTCACTGAAAGCTCTATTGCTGACAGCACAATTCACATTTCACCATAAATCCGACACACAGGATTTCTGCAGTGACACCCGGGCAGATATAAATGGGAAATGAGTCCTCATTTCGATTCTTAAACCCCATTTTCTCACAAACCCACCGCTTATCCAATTTTGTCAGGTATCCAATTTTCCCCATTTTCTGTTCAAGGAGAACTGCAAGTTCTGTTCTTGTTTTATAGATTTTTTTCTCAGTGTTTTTTGGTTCTGTTAAAAATTTGATGTAAGCGCGGTATATGTGAATTGGGGCTTGGTAGAAAATTTGCAAATGATTATGTGAAGTGTAATTTAATATTACAGATTTTTAAACATTTTTTATTACTGTTCTAGTGTCAATTCTTTTGTTTTCTCGATAATTTTTGGCGGATCGAGGTGGGTCTGAGCTTTGATGATAAGGGTGGGTTTTTCTATAAGAACAATTCACAATATTTTTTGATTTTAATTCACTCTTGGGATTTCTATATGTTCTTGTTTTCCATTGAGTAGTACATTTACCATATTAGGATTCGAAATTTGTGCTTTATTAGCTGGCATAAGATTGTTTGGAAATCTTTGTTGGGTCTGAAGAATTATTGTCAGGATTGATGAATTTTGAATGATAACAGAGAAAATTGTATTGCTATCGAGTTTGGAAAAATATTCACACACTTTTACAATTGATCGTATGACAATATATACAATTTTACAGAGTCTATTCTAAGTAATGATCCTGAAATTATGACTGACTGTTACAAAGAATATTGACTTGAATATTTGGACTGTTACACCCTTGATTCTTGGATATTTATCTACTTGCTGGTCTTTGGTTGCTTGATTTGAGGAATCTTCCGTTATATGCCCCCGCAAGATGGAACTGCCATCGGCTAGGCCAATCTTGTTCCGTAGAAGTTCCGTTCTTTGGCGTGAGAACGGCTTAGTCAAAAGATCAGCTAGCTGGTCTTGTGTGTTGACGTGATGAACTAAGAATGCCACATTGAACCATATCACGAACAAAATGGAGGTCAATCTGAATGTGTTTCATTCGGGAGTGCTATACAGGATTAAAACTTAGATGTGTTGCTCCCAAATTGTCATATAGCAACTTTGGTGGACCTGATAGAGGAAGACCGAGTTCTTTGAACCATGATAATAGCCACAATGTATCTGAAGCTGCATTGGCGAGAGCTCTATATTCTGCTTCAGTGGATGATCTTGCTACAACTCTTTGTTTATTTGAACTCCAAGAAATTGGATTTGCTCCAAGAAAGCTGATATAGGCAGAAGTAGAGGTTCGATCATTAAAGTTACCCGCCCAATCAGCGTCCGAATATGTCAAGAGATCAAAGCTGGATTTTTTTTTTTTTTGATGTGAGGTCTATGAAAAATTGTTTGTTTTAGATATCAAAGGAGCCTTTTTGCCACTGTCCAGTGAGTGACCGTTGGTTTGTGCATAAATTGTGAAAGTTTATTTACTGAGAAAGAAATGTCCGGACGGGTGAGAGGCAAATATTTAAGGCCTCCTATGATATTTCGAAATCCCGTGCTATCAGTAGTTGAGGTGCCATCAACTAGTTTGAGAGCTGTGGTTGTTGACAACGGAGTTGAGACATCTTTAGCACCATCCATGTTGGTTTTTGACAGCAAGTCTCTAATATACTTGTGTTGGGACAAGAAAATACCAAAGGCAGTGGAAATTACTTCCATTCCCAAGAAAAATGAAGCTGCCCCATATCTTTTTTAGAGAACCGAGTGCCAAGTTTTTGAATAATTTTAGCCACAAAATGCATATCGTTTCCAATGATCACCAAATCATCCACATAGACTAGTAAATAGCAGATAATAGAGTTGTGGTTGTATATAAATAAAGATGAGTCAGCTTTTGAGTTTTGAAAACCAAGACCAATAATTTCCAATTTAAGAGCCAAATATTTGAGGCCATAGAGAGCTTTACCTAACCTGCACACATGATCAGGTCTGAATTCATCTTTAAATCTTGGAACTCACCGTGCAAAAAAACATTGTTAACATCTAGTTGCCTTAAAAGTCCACCTTTGCATCACAACCACTGTCAAAACAATCCAAATTGTAGCCGGTTTCACAACCGGGCTAAATGTTTCCTTGTAATCTAACCCTTCACGTTGATTGTACCCTTTAGCAGCAAGTCTCGATTTAAAGTGATCAACTGACCCATCTGATTTTCTTTTAACACGAAATACCCACTTGCATCCCACGGGTTTGCAATTAGTAGGTGGGGAAACAAGTTCCCATGTACCATGGCACATAAGCGCAGTGAGCTCATTGGACATAGCTTGTCTCTAGTGAGGTTCACAAAGTGCTTGACTCACACAGCTTGGTTCAATGGTTGATGGAAGAGGATGCTTGGTGATTGAGTTGAATTGTTTTGGTCTATGAATATTATTCATTGACCGAGTGGTCATGGTATGGGTTCGGTGAGAAGGTTGCACAATTGGGTTATTGAGGGTATCATCATTACAATGGAGTTTTGTGTGGTCTGAGTGTGTGTATTTGATGAGGAAGACAAGTGGTCATGCGAGTGCGAGGAACTAAGGTTAGAAGGGGAAAAATGCAAATTACCTAAATCAGATGAAGAAGAGCAGTTACCTGGAGATGAAGCGAGAATAGCGTTGCCTCCCGAAGTCAATGGTGGTGGTTGCGGTGGAGATGGCACTGAAATGGGTTGCCCGATTGTCTTGGTCAATTCAAACTGAGTAGGAGACTTGGTGTTGGTATGTTGAAGACGGGAAGGAATTTGGGTCTCGTCGAACACGAAATGGCAAGTTATGTAGAGCTTTTGGGATAATGTCAAGACATTTGTATGCATTTTGGGTTTGGCAATAACCCACGAACAAGGCGTTGCTTTGGGCTGGAGTTTGTTGGTATTGTACGACATGGTAAGTGGAAAACAAAGGCATCCGAACTCTTTGAGTTTCAGGTAATTTGGGTTCTGGTGGAATAAGGCCTCAAACGGTGATTTGTTATTTAATAAATGTGTTGGCTATCGGTTTATTAAATAAACATCAATTGAAAAAGTATAAGGCCAAAAAGATAAAGACAGAGATGCGTCATGCAATAGAGTTAGGCCCGTTTCAACCAAATGACGACGAAGACGCTCGGAGACACCATTTTGCTGTGATGTATGAGGAGCTGTGGTGTAATGGCTAATCCCATGTATGGAAAAATATTCTTTAAGAGCAACAAATTTACCACCATTATTGGAATAAATGCTTTTTAGTTTGGATTGAAATCTGGTTTCAACAAGGTGCTTAAATTGAGGAAAAATTGTGCTAACACCATATTTTGTTTCCATGGGAGAGAACTAAATATATTAGGTGAAATGATCAACCAGAATTAAATAGTATCGTGATCCATCAATGCCAATAGTGTTAGATGGGCCCCAAACATCAGTATAAATCAAATCAAGTAGTGCATAACTTTGAAAGCTAGTAACATGAAATGGTTGTTTGAGTGCTTTATTGATAGAACAAGAAGTACAAAGATAAGAATCATTTTCTTTTGTAGTATTGGAAGAGAAAAATTCTTGACTAGATGATGAACGATTTTATTTGATGGATGTCCAAGACGTTTGTGCCACCCATTGATTGAAGTCCGTTCGTGCACATTTGCAACCATTTTTTGAGAAGCTTTCACCAGTGATTTCGAGAGGGTGTAAACACCATTTTCACATGCACCTTTGTGTAGAATCGCCCCTGTGGTCTCATCCTTGACAAGAAAAAACGATGGATGAAATTCAACAAACACATGATTTTGTGAGGTGAAATGATGTATGAAAATGAGATTTTTACGTATGCTAGGAACACAAAGTCTATTAGTTAAATGAAAGGTGCGAGTAGGTGATTGAAGAACCAAGGAACCAATATGTGAGACATGCAAACCTGAACCATCACCTATTACAACTTCATCAGTACCGTCGTATTCAAAATGCACACATAAATTCGCCAAATCACCGGTGATATTATGGGAAGCTCCGGAGTTAATAAGCCATTTGGTATCTTTGGCTGGTGATGTATATACACAGTTGGCAGTGGCATCCGAAAAATGCAAGCGTGGACAATGTTTTGCTATACGATCTAATTCATCACAAATTTGACATTTTGGTGTGTACTTGCGCTAACCATTGGACTTAGTGAACCTCTTGTTGTCCTTTAGGCCACCATATTGGCGATAATAGGTCAAGCCTGCATCGGGCTTTGAGAGAGCACCGTTTTGGCGAGAACCATTTGACTTGGAGAAAACCTTGTTGCCTTGTCCTCCTTAAGACGAACCAGAGCGGCAATTTAAGTAATTGGCTGGTGCAACCAATTGTTGAGTGGAGGCATCAAGTTTTGACGAAGATAGGCATCATGTCTGACGAGAAGATCGTGGAGTTCTTCGAGGGTTAATGGCCTTTCCCTTACTATTACATTAATTATACGTTCACAAATCCTACTAATACGTTGTACATTATTTCTTATTTCAACTTGAATAACCCTTTTCAAGATTCATCTTCACACTCCCATGTCAATCACTCCTGTTCGAGAAAGACTCGTTATGACCAAAGATCGTATGCCAATTTGTTACCAGGTTGGATGGAAGATTTAATGAAATAAAGTAAAAGAACGATAAAAGATCTCACCGCCCAAGTAGGAAGACCCAAGGAACACAATTATCACCACCCAGAGGGAACTAGTAGGAAATACAAGGGTAAAAGTCACCACTCTATGGAATCCTACACGGAGATAGAGATATTTCAAGAGTATGCCAATTTGATACCAGGTTGGATGGAAGATTAATGAAATAAAGTAAAAGAACAATAAAAAATCTCACCACCAAAGTAGGAACACCCAAGGAATACAAATATCACCACCTAGATGGAGCTAGTAGGAAATATAAGGTTAGAAAACTCACCGCTCCATGGAATCCACCACAAAGATAGAGATATTTTAGGAGAAGGATAACACCTGTCAAATAAAAAGAAACTTAATATTCAAATTCTCCAATGATTGTGTTGGACAATAAAAGGCTTTTCTGTATACTAGTAGCACTAGCATGCTATTTAATGTTCATACATCAATCTTACATATATAGTATGTATTACATGGATCATATTAATACATTTAGTGCGTGTCGATAAATTATATTGATACATTAGAAATATTATTCTTATTGGAGCTTCATTGATGGTGCTTGTTATGTAGTATCATTTTCAACGAACCCTTTTCAAGATCAATCTACATACTCCCGTGTCAAAGATGGCTTGTAATTTGAGGAGGTGGCTGTGATGGAACAATCCACTTTCTAGAGAGGAATGTGGACTTGTGGTCTAGGAGATGATGATTTGTGTAAGGTGAATGGTAGCATGGTAATTGACTGTTAGTGGCCTGTGGTGGACTTTGGTGATTAGGTTGCTAGTATTTGGTGGTTGGTTGGATATGGATGAGTTGACATTCCAGGAAGAATGAGAAAGGGGAGTTTGTGGTGGTGGGGGAGGATAATTATCAGTAGCTTATAAGCTATATTGAAGTTCTCCTCTTAGTTGAGTTCCTTTTTTTTTTTTTTTCATAATGCATGTACCTTTTATTTTATAGTAACTATATATTAAGGAGTTGGCATCTCAACAAAGCATGCATATCTATTTTTATGTTTATGTGGGTTCTACTTACTACTATATATTAATCCGCCATTTGGTTTTGCTAAGAAAATTTATAAACTCTAAGTCGAAGTCAACAATTAATTTAGCCATACATTTTATGAGATCTACAACCTTTATCAACTTTCAAGCACTCATTTCATCAACTTCTATCAAAATTTACTAAAAATCTAAGTTTTAGCTATACCAAACTGGGGCTAACTATTTACGGTTCCTTGGACTTGTGTTTCTAGAATGAACTGCAGCTTGCCAATCAATCTTGGCCTGTAGGCATAGTAAAGATAGTTGGCTGGGTTTTTGATGTTCTGTATTCTATATAACAGGAACCCTCACGAAAGTGTTTTATTGGGCATCTTATAGGTAATTTCGGTACAATGACAGAAGCTGACAGCAAAATAGTAAAACCTGAGGTATTTTCACATTCCAGGTTTTGATTATCTAATGCTACATAATTCTCCTTATTTTTGCCTGTTTGTATATGTTTATTTATATACGTGGGTTTTGTTTACTTCATTAATCTAATATCTCGTTTTTGTTTGTTTCCTATGGTATTTCCTCACCTTCCATTTCTTTTTAAGTTAGTGATGGTTGACTACCTACCTTATCGTAAAACCTGACTGGTATCTTTCTTTTTATTTTGACAATGAACTTCAAATGAAAAATTCATTTTTCTTCTTTTTGTGTTCATGGATGGATACTTTCCTAGAACCTGGAGAATGATTTTCTTTTAAAGATTGATGTGCATAAAACTTGTATAGGGGGATGTTCCCCATTTTTCTGTTTGTTTTAGTGAAAAGTTTTGACTTGTTAAAAAATTACTTTAAAGGAAAAAGGGCAAGATAAACAAAGAAGAATAGGGTGTGAGACTCATGCATTTAGGAAAGATAATATTCATTTGAGTTATGGTTGTCTGGTAGGACTTATGTGTTACTAGAACAGGGATTCTGGCCTTACTCTGTGATGCTCTTGTGGGCTAGTATAGGTCAAGTTTCAGAGATCCTTTGGGACGATACAATTGGCATTACGAAAAGAAGGGAATTCTAATTGGTTTTACTGAAATTGGACTGGACTGGCCCTCTTATATGATGGACAGCAAGCTGGTCTGGGCCAGGTTTGTTTGAAAGACTAATACCCCCTATAATAGACTAGGAAAAATAACCTAAGTACCATGAGTAGACGTCTTCTTGCCGAAGAATCATACTAAAATTTTCCTATTTTCTAGCTATTTTATAATTGAAATAACCTATTACATGGAATGGAAATTACAACTCAAAATAGACTAATATTTACAATGTGCGGTCGAAGTTGGGGCAAACTGCGGCTGCGATAGGGTCACGGG
>CAIGRN010070315.1:0-20662 GCA_903798345.1 Fraxinus anomala
GTCAAAAGAATTTTACATTAATTCTGAAACGTAAAGTCGTGATTGTTTATATTTCTTTTCAATCTCAACCTCATTCCAATGTCATAGTCTAGAAAATAAGTTTTGAATCAAATCTTTTGATATTATTTTTGTCACTTATAATCATTTCAAGTATTTTAAATTTAATGTAACTAATGCTTAAAACAAATAATTTTTTTTATTTATATTTACGCGATCATATAACCAACTATACTATGGCACCACATGCATCTTACTAGTATGTTAAAAAGATTTCAAGATGTGATATAATCTTGGCATTTTTAGTGTCCCAACAAATTATTTAAATTTAGTTTTTTATTTAATAATAATTTTATTTAATATTTAACATAAAATTAAGAGGCCGTTTGATGCCAATACTTTTGCAAAACCTACATTTTGGAATAGTGATTTGATGGAGAATGTGTGGTTAAAAATAAACAAAATTTTTAATTTAAGTGTAATATTATTTTATGGAAGAATATATAATTGAAAAGAAAAGAGTGAAAATGTATTTAAAAAAATGAAATATCAAACAAGGCCTAAATAAATAAATAAAATGAATGGGATAAACAGAGATTGAGGGTTTTCTATCCCGAACTTGCCCTCCCCTGCATAAATTATTTTACAATGAGAAACGCTACTTATAAATCTTTAAGAGAGTTTTTGACAAATAGTTAGCGACAAAGCATTCATTGGATGTTGAACATAAAATAAATTTGGATTTTCCTGCTTGTACAGAACTATTTCTTCTGTATTTTTTACTAATACTTACAAATGTGTAAAACCCACTAAATTAAAAATTGAAAAAAAAAAACCCACCCCCTCTTGCATGAGACGTGGCGCCCTTGTCCTTGTCCTCGATCATTGAGTCAGGATATGGGGTCTTTCCCATTCTACATTGTGAGTATCTCTTAACCAATCCACCCTCTATTTTCTATAAGTGTAACAAGGTTCAATAAATTTAAACCAATTCATGCAATGTTGTACTAATTTTTATAAAAGCTACTTGTACACGAGAAATTACATGGTGATTCTCGAAAATGTCATGTAATGATCTCATTATTAGTTGTGAATTTGTAATCAAGAAAACAATGTGAAGAGTAAATTTATACCAAACATCCCAACCAAACATCCCCTTCGTGTTCATCATTTTCTCCTACACGCCCTAATTGGAGATTTTCGCCACATACAGAAATCGACGCCTGAATTCTTCTCCTAGATGAGCGTGTTCGGCGGAGACAGCTGGGCTCGGGAGGCTCAATACCGGAAGAGAAGAGTCGACGATTTACTTCTCGAAGACCTCGAAGCTTCTGCTTACAAGAAACTATCCAATGGAAAATTCACTTGCCTTGTTTGTCCTCACAACCCTGTATTCGACACCCCGCTCTTACTCTCCGTAAAATTCCATACTCAAATTCTGAAATATGTTTTTTAATCATATCTTTATTACTTGAATTATTTTTGTATTTGAATTAGGAATTTTAGTTGATTTTTGACACAGAGATACATGGCGAAAGATCCTAAGTTTTGAGTATGCCTTTTTTTTTAACCACATTTTTATTACTTGAAATTTTTGTTGTGATTGTAATTGAAAATGAAACTAATCGGATTTTTGTTACAGATACTTGGCAGAATATCCTAAGTTTTGAGTATGCTTTTCTTAAACACATTTTTATTTCTTGAAATTGTTACTGTAATTGAATTCAGGATTTTAGAATACTGAAGTATAGTTGATTTTTAGGTACAGGATCCTAAATTCTGAAATTTGTTTTTTAAATTTCATCACGATTTTATTAATTGAAATAGATTATTGTTATTGAATTGAAGATGTGAGAATAGTGAAGTAATTTTTAGTTGATATTGGATTCAGATGCATAGCAAAGGACCACGCCATAAAGCTGCAGAGTCGAGGAGGAAGGAGAGAGAATTATGGAGACAAGAAGAGATAAGTAAGAGATTAGCAATGTCAAACTGTGTTACCACCACCTCGGGCAGTAATGTACCTTATCAACAATGTAGAAATGGGGGAAAACCGTTGATTGAGCGCACTCGGAAAGCAGCTTCTGAGATATTTTCTAATGATATTATTGAACAGAGGAATAAATGTAGGAAACTGGATGGTGAAACTGTGATTAGTAGTTGTGTATATGGTCAATCTATTCAGTGGAAGGAATGTCCTATTGAAACGGAGGTGCCTCGAAAGGAAGTAGTTGTTGACCAGGTGCAACAATTGGATTATAGAGAGCGTCAAGAGAGGGAACTGAAGTTCACAGCTGCTGGCTGGAAGCGTGACTGCCATGGCAGGTGGTTTAAGGATGAAAATGTAAGCTTTCATTTCTTTGACTTTATGTGTAAGTGGTAATGCTGTATGGATTTCGGGTTTAACTTGCAGCGATAAATTTGAGGACAGTTTTATTATTTCTTGTTGGCATATTATACTTGCTTCTACATGATAAAATTTTATTAGAATAAATCACTTCAAGCTGGTAGAGTTCTGTGTGATGGTTTCATTTGCTTGCAGGTTGAGTTTGACTCTGATGAAGAAGATCCGAATGTCGTCTTAAATGGTAACTGAGTATCATTCGGAGATATCTGCAAGTTATTTTTGTATATTACTGACGACAGTGCAACTGGTTGTGTGCATGCACATATAAGGGATGCTTGATTTTTCGTCTGTTAAAATGCAAACATATTGGTATTCTATGCATTTACAAAGGAAATGACCAGCAATTACATTCCAAGCTGTTGTGTGCCATCACAATTTGTATGTTATAACGAAGCTATTTTCAGCTTTACTAACTGAATATTGACAAGGGACAATTGGATAAGTTTGGTCCTGTAGTATTCTCTCTCTCAATGTCATTTTGAGCTTCTTTTAAGTATATGTAATCTGCGCAGATAAATTTAAAGATGATTTGAGGTTGGTTGACTAAGCTCGAAGTGTTTTGGTGTCAAGTGGATAGGTTCGAAATTTTTTTGATGAGAATGGATTTCGACTTCCTATGTTTGAATCTGTATTCATTATTCCCCAGCAACATGTTGAAAAATGCCATGTCAAGCTAAAACCCTATATAAGGTTACATTTGGGTTCATGTAGCTTTGTCCCGGGGAACAATTGTTATGCTTTGCCACAAATGCTCAAGAAGAGGCCCACGTGACTGCCATCAAGGAACCTAACAAAGGCCGACACTTCACGTCATCAGAGGTGACGAAGCAGGCACCTTAATCGAAGCATCAATACAAAGATAAGTGAAGCAAGGCATCTCTTGTTGCACCCTTTTATGGAAGAACAAGTCACTACTTCAGCCGAGATCTAAGCCCACTTGGGAAAAGTAGAAGCTTCCTACCTTGAGGAGAATCTATCACCACCACTTCTCTCAAAAGATCTTTTGAAAACGATTGATATGACCTTTTGGAGCAGGCATCATGTCAAGTTGTATCAACCTATATCCTCCTAAGCTATAGAGTTACTTTTCAGGAAACATTAAATGTTGTAGATCCTATGGCCGCTTGAAAGGACACCTACAATGGGACGCTTCGACTGTTGAGATGAAATCATGTGTCTTTTCATCCAAAGGTCACCACTTCATCATTATCGCTATAAAAGCCTACAACCCTTACTAGCTGATGGTAATTCGACTTTGAATACCAAAGATACTGCAAGATCATTCTCTCACCTTTATGCACTCTCATACATGTCTTCGATGCTCAAACACTTAAGTGGCTCACGTCTGAAGTACTTCTCACACCCAAATATATTACTTACTCGACTGATTTGATCGTTGAAGTGTTCGCGGTTGCCTTCCTGCTATCGGAGAAGGCCACGTGCAAATAACGGTTTGTCCAAATGTATAAGAACAAGCTTGCGTGGACGCGAGTGGAGTTAGGATCTGTTGTCTACGTCAACGGTACAAAAAAATGTCAACATGTAGATGTATACTTAGCTATTATATTTGTATGAATAGCATGTTTTCGGGTTTACTTGAGCTTTGCTTCACAGATGATTGGGACCGCTTATATTTTGGTAATTGTTGGCACAAAGTTGCATCTTTTGGGGATTAGGCGTTATGGGATCTTGTGCTCCCTGGTTAAATTCGACTTTCTAGTGTCAGAACTTTGGCTCAAATTGAGAGGGCCCGTCTTTTAATGATGATATTGATTTTTGGTTCACGCATAATTTAGATGGTGACAAAATCAGCTTGATATCAGCAACCATGAAACTAAAATTCTGGATCCATTTCTGAGTTATGACAGATTCATCATCTAGCACAATTTGAAAACATTGTTGTTTGCTTAAAATTGGACTAAGCTGTGAAACCAATTGATAGCGTAAGACACGAGAGCTGATCTAGATTTTAGAGGCAGGACAAATTATAAACAAGTTTGGTCTCTAGTCAGATAGTTGAGTGGTGCTTGGTTATGAGTATGGATACTTCTTTTAGGGTGTGGTGTACGTCGTAGTGTCTTGTTTGACACTGATATTCGAGGACACACTCGGTGAATACCACCTACGGCCATTTACCCCCACCCCCACTCCCAAATCAAGTTCCTCTTAGGTTTTGCAACACTAAAAGGCATCAATTACTTGTGTATCGACACTTCATCATATGTGTAGCCTTCTGAGTAGCATTATTAACGTGTAAAAAGATAATACTGACTCTATGCTGCTGCTCTTGATGATTGTATGGTGTTGAGCTTTGTTCTAATTGTTGCTGAAACGAATAAATCATGATCAACACAAAACTTAGTTCATGTTTGTCAAAGTCAATAAGTAATCATAATTCTCACAAATTCTATGCATTTTCATAATTTTTATTCACTTTTTAATCACATCTTCTTTGAAATTCACTGCTTAGAATCAATTATAATTTGACAAACATGGACTTACATTGAATGGTCCATCTTTCTTGAAGCTATATCTACGCTTGACACGTATGTTGAAGACAAGTTTGATAAAGTGAACTTGAAAAGATAGAAAATAATGTTGAACTAACACTTCCTGCCTTTCTTCTTTAATTTTGTTCATTTTTGTGCACTCCAGGATCTCAAGAAATGTGGAGATCATTATTCAATAAATGCTTGTGTCAATTGAGCAACCGACTCTTTTAAGTGATTCATATGAATTTAACGCCTACTCTGAGAGGGAAAAATGTGATTTGGAATAGTGATTTTTTAGAAGACGTGTAATTAAAAAATAAAAATAAAAAAGTTTTCAATTTACGTGTAAAATTATTTTATGAAAAAAATATGATTTAAAACGAGTTTTGATAAAGTGAGTTTTTGAAAAAATGGAGCCTAAACATAGGCTAAATACAAAGGAACTTCATTATTTTCAAATATAAAAATGAATTAAATTTGGGGCCGCCAACTTTATGTCATACATAGTTTTTTTATTTTTATTTTTTTTCTAAACTTTATATCCTTTCATCGTGATTAATCAAGATATAAAAGGAAAAAAAAAATAATAGTAGTTTGTATTTTCTTTTCTTTTCACCTAATTTTTTACCCTCATTATCCACACACTAATGGTGGACTAGGTCTAGAGCACGTCATGTTTTTAATTGAAAATCCCATTCGTTGCTACTTTTTTGCGACGATAATCCTATTGTGTGGACCATGTTTCACATTCTAGAAACCCTTCAATTCTTAATTATTACATTTTTTTCCAAAGAGGATAAGAAAAGTTCCTAGTTAGGTAGTTGTCACCATTTTGCGGTTATTGCCGGAAAATATGAAAATATAACACAAAAAAGTACTGCAAAAGGGGACGAAGTGAGACAAGGAAGCACATCAAAACTACAACAAAGCTAATGGGTGCAAATACTTAACTAGTCTCACTGACCTCTGTTGAGAAACGATTTACAAATCAATTATAAATGTTCAGGTATATTATGCTAGAACAGTTTTGATAACTTATATTTTTTTATTTTCTTAGAAATGTTTAGAAAATGAAATCACTTGTGTTTTCTTTCTTAGGCGTTTAGTTTATCGTAATAGTAAACTAGAAGAGATTGATTTGAGCTGCCTTGAGTAGGGCCGTTTTTGAATTGATGTATCGGAGATTTAGGCAGTGGTTTTCACTTTCCATCGACATGAGCATGTCGGATGTTTGTGAAGGTAGACTTGGACATCAACCCATTTTGTCGAACATGTTCACTTTATTTTGTTTGTTGTGACTCGATGGGTCTCTCAGGTCTCGAGTTTTATATAAAATTTTAGGTAAATAATCATAATGTGGTGTTCATTATTATTATATTATTATTATTATTTTCCTTTGTCTCGACGTGTTAGGCTGAATTTTGGGAACTTTTCCAAGCCCACAAATATAAAGCCGCATTAACGACAAGTAAAAGCTTAATGGAAGTTGTTAGACTGATTTCTTTTAATTAATTTTTAGCTTTTCATTTCGCTGTTCACTTTTTCTCTATGTTAATCTTCTTATGGATCGAGGACACGACCAATTTCTTTCTATAGAATTTTCTAATACGTTTTGGGAGCCCAATATTGAGGTGTAACTATAAATTTTTTCATGGACTTTCCAACCTTTTATTATGTGATTATGAGTTTCTAACCTTCAACTGTGACGTTTTGAGTTCTTCAACCTATTTGAATATGTAAATTTGGATCCTCAAGTGATGAAAATTGTCAATTTAGACGCTGAAATTGAATGGGACTTTAGTTCATACTGTGTGGTTATGGGTCTTCAACCTTAAAATTGACGTTTTGAGTCCTCCAACCTATTTGAATCTGAAAATCGTCAAATTAGGTGATAAAATCGTATGGAACTTTTGGTCGAGTTGGAGTTATTAAGTTGTTTGACAATTTTACTGTATGGCTATGAATCATATGAAAGTGCACGTGATTTTCACGTCTACATTGATTGGGATCCAAATTTACCAATTTAAATAGGTTAGGAGACCTAAATCTCACTTTTAAAGGTTGGCAACTTATAACATCACTAAGCAAATTGTTGGAGAGCCTTACTCAATTTATTGGAAACAAAATTTAGCCTTTTTATTTCGACATTTGTTGACCCTAAGTTGCTTTGTGAATCGTATGCATATTTTAGATTGTATTTAGGGTCTGTTTGGCAATGTTTTTGAAAAATGAAATTGTTTCAAAGATTAAGAAGTTACTTTTAAATATATTTGAATAATTTTTTGTAATTGTTTCATCTGGTTATAAGAATTTTTAGAGGAAGTTGAATTAAGATAACTTCCTCATAAATCTATTCTATAAGAAGTAAAAGTAAAATTAGAAGCTCTATCAAACAAACGCTTATTTTTGATAGAATCATGGACGGTTAGCAGCATCATTATGACTGAATCTTAATTAGCGTTGATTAATTAAGTCGAAATTCATGCTAATTACACCTGATGAAATGATTACACCCACCATTTGGGTGAGGAAATTCATGTTATTCTTCATTTATTTGCTCAAAGGGAATATGCTTTCATGAAAAAGAAAAGAAAAAGCTGGCAGAATTACAGGATTTTCATGTGAGTTCGCTATATAATTATGGACAATATTAATTGGCTTTTGATTAAGCTAATGGTGCAAATTAGTTGGTAGCTCTACCTTTACCCTACATTAATAACTATTGCTTAATTAAAGAAAAGCTTGACCCCCAAATTAATGATTTCTCTCTCCCGCTACTTCTATCTTGATATAAATTAAGAATAATATTATTTAGCATCACCGCTGTTAAAATATCAATCTAAGTGGTACCAATACAGCATATAATTAAATAAATTACTTAATTTTATCTCAAATTGAGTTTATCACGTAACGTTGCCTAAACTGGTGTTTTAACATCAGTAGTGCTGGATAAGATTATTCATAAATTAAAGCTTATTCTTAATAAATTTATAGTTACTTAGAGAATTTTTTCTTTATTCTAAGGTACTTTTCAGCGATAAAAAAAATAGAATTTATTTATTTATAATCATGTTATACATGGATACCATCATAATTAAAGGTGACAGAATTTCACACCGTTTGTTACCATGTTATATTATATTTTTCTTCTATATTGTTGATAGATGAGAGTATAATTTAGTTACATGAGGTCGAACCACATAACTTAAAGCATGATAGACGAGTTCATATACTCTTAATTACTCGTTAGAGCTTGAACTACTGTAATGATAGAAACCACAATGTCTATTGTAACATTTTTTTAGTTGGATCGCACTGATGGATCACATGAATAGACGTGAATTTTTCAACAAAAACAAATATAATTTGCAATTTATCGAGAGGAAATATCTAAATGCAGCTCCTTTGCATGTTTAATAAATGGAATGTAATTCTCTTATTTGATAAGTGGAAATGAACTTATAATTAATTACAAAGAAATTCTAATGCAATTGCACCAAGATACATATGATCAAGGAAAAAAAGGAATTACCTGCTTTTTTTTAATGACCCCCCAAAAAGTGAAAAATATGTCATAAATACAAATAATAATAAAAAACAGTGTATATATAATATTTCATCCGCGAGACAGAGAAGCACTAGGATTGAACCTTAGGCATCCCAATAATCCTTGTTTATATGGCAAGAAAGTCCTTTTTTTCATCTCTTCTGATGCAGCCCGGTTCATAGTGTAATGCAGTTCATGAGCCGAAACCGATGGCCCTGATCTTCTCCTACTCGACCCTGATCCAACACTGTCCGTTGATCTAAAGCTACAATTCTTGACCACGTGATCATGATCTTGATGACAATTTTTCTTCAACACTTCATACTTCTTTAACTCTGTTGCCCTACTTTCAGATGCACTCCTGAATAATAACAAGTCCTTTATTTTCCATTTTTTGTACCAAGATGAAGCTGAAGAAATGGATGAATTTGAAGAAGAAGAAGATACTGCACAAGAATTCTTGGATGCTTCTTGAACTTGATTGTTATCAGGATCAAATAATAAGTCGGAAACTCTGAACGGAGCTAAAGATTTTGTCCTTCGAGAGTTTTCTTGAATGTTTTCTTTCCGAGTTTGTTCGATAGCAGCTGCAAATGAATCAGATTCTTTCTTCCTGTCGTTATGGATTAAATCCTACGTCAGTTGAAGATAAAAATAATAGATACATTTAAAATATAAGGATTTGGGCGGCTATTCTTAGAAAAGAAAATTCGAGGCTCAATGGAATATTATAGTCCAAAAAAGCACAAACAAGCATTTTAACCAGCCTAAACATCAGACATGTTGTAGGATATAGATATTGGTGTTCTCGAGCCAACTTGCATTGATTAAAGATAAAAAATAAAAAAATAAAAAAAAATGGTCGTCAACTCCTTTTTACGTTTAATTTTTAAGATGGAACTTCAAGAATTAGTACCTGTGACGTGGGGAGAATAATTTCTTGGGCGATCTAGGGGATTTGGGAGAATCAGCGAGCTTGTTTTTGTATTGTAAGCGTGAAGGGGGCTTTAGGGGTTTTATTTTCCCTCCATCAAACAGTTCATCAGCAGATAATGAACTTTTCTCCAATTGATCACGAAAATCAAAAGCAAAATCTGCATCATCATCATTGGTAGTATCACCATCACCACCAGTTGCGGCTGCGCCGTAGTTGTTGATGTCTCTGTAGAGGGCAGAGACACGGGTGGGGCTGGCGGGGGCACTGTAATATAAGGTGCCAAAACGTTGTGGGCTGGAAGGGGCAGTTATGTACGGTGAAGTGCTTGCACTGTCAAAGTTGAACTCCACAGGCGGTGATGGTGTCATCACCTCCACCTCCATTGGTGTGTCTGTGCGTGAGAGAGAGAGAGAGAGAGAGAGAGAGAAACCCTGCAAATGGCAGAACTGCAAAGAAAGATGCTAAATATACACACACAGAGAGGGGGGATTAGGTGATTGACTATAGCATAGCCGCCTTTTACATACGGCTTGATTATTTTGTAATGGACTGTCGTGTTCTATTTGTATATCGTGTAAGTCCATCTCTATTAGAAATGATCAAATGTTCATCTGTTGACGTATAAAAATGGGGGCATTTTAAAAAATGTCCACTTTTTTGGGTGTCAATTGAAAAATGTCCACCATTTTGAATTTTATACCAAATTGTCCATTATGTCCTTAATAAAAAAAATGAAGCAATTTGTTTTTTTTTCTTTTCCAATTTTTCACAAATTTCAAGAAGTAGCTTTCATGAGAAGCTACATTCAAATGATATTCTCGATATTTCAAATGTCGTTCTCGATATTTGAACCATATTTATATTTCAAAAGTACACATGTCAAATCACAATATTAAATGTTCTCGACATTTCAAATGTTATTCTCAACATATTAAACGTCTAGAATGACATTTCATTCTGAACATGACATTTCTCTACATTTGAAATGTCGTTCTCGACATTTCTGTGTCAATGAGAAAAATTAGATTTATTGCGATTTGACAATTGTCCTTTTGAAATAAATAGGTTAGAGTTGTGTGTCAAAATTTTATTAGCCAATAAAATTTTTAATAAAGTGGACATTTTTGTATTTATGTGAAATTATAAATTGTTAACAAGGGTATTTTGGTCTAAATTCTTTCAAAATGGACATTTTTGCAATGGTGGGCATTTTTGCAAATGGACACAAAAAATTGGACATTTTGTGAAATTTCCCCATAAAAAAATATGTTAAAGACGAATAAATAAACCTTTTCTTCTGTCCATACCTAATTGTCCTAACCAATCGTATTGGTACGTATTACTTTAGGATCGAGAGGTTCACAAAGTTCATTGAACTACATGAGGAAATGTTTTTTTCCTTTCAAATAAAATTTTTAATATTGACTTTGGATATTACAAAATAGGATACAAAATTAACAATTAATTGGAGATCATATTCAAAGTTTCAAAAGAAAGGAAAAAAACCTAGTTCAGTTTGAATAATGGTTTAGGAAGAAGCTAACAATCTACCCCTAGATTTGACCTAAATTTTGTGCAAAGCAATACTACTTAAATTAATTTTTGAGGGTTTTGCTAAACGCGCATGTCGTCACCTCGTTTTTCTGCTATGTTCTGCTTCAAACTCTTGTCGGAACATAAAAGTTTGCTTCTATGATCTTGCAATATTTTTGTGTTGCGTTATAGGAACGAACAATTCTTGGAGTCAATTGTCATAAAACAAGTTCAATCAGTACTTAATAGAGACTCGATCAATTAGTGTTTATAAGTGATACCGTGCACGTGCACCACAAAATCCGGTCACTTGTATATAGATGTCAATCATGCTAGAGTGTAAGTTTTTATCAATGAAAATTAGATGGTTATAAGCCAACTATAAAGTTATTGAGAGTAACGACTTTTGGACTATTGCATTTGTATCTTTTCCTCTCATTCAATTTTGATGTAGAGGAAGCCATTGGATATTTACTTAAGTATGCACAATGAAATTAAACAATTTCAATATCCAAAATCAATGCTAATCCACACAGCAAGAAAGAGCTTGGAAGTCCACCACCATGCACAGGGACGACATGATTTTAGGAGAACAAAGTTCACAGTTTTTGCCTCTTTCTTGTGCTAGCAAGTAATCAAGACAAAATTGTTAAAACCCTAAACCTAAACTATGTATTTATAGATTTTTCCTAAATCCTAATTCCATTAAGATTATTAAAGGCCTAACCTAATTGGGTTCAAGAATAATTAATCCAATTAATTAAACTTAGCTTAATACATAAAAAAATAAAAAAAAACAATAGTAATTATATTAAGTCCACTCGACAATTGGACATAAGACATAGAGAAGATTTCATAACTAAAAGGTTTCGTTTTACCAATTTCAAATTTAAAAACTTAAGTTTAAAATATTAAATTTAAGATATTCATAAATAAATTAATTAAATATATATTTTATTAATTAAATATATTAAAGTCACAATTCCATATAATTGTTCACAAATCACAATTTTCATATGTCATAAATTATTTTATGGTCATAATTTCAAAATTTTATAGGTCACAATTTGTTCATCGATCACAAATCAAAAATTTATATGTCACAATTTATTTATCGATCACAAATCTATCAAATTAATAAGTCACATATTATTCATTGGTCACAAATCACAAATTTTATATGTCACAATTTTTTTACGGTCACAATTCAAAAAATTTATAGGTCACAATTTCTTTACGGTCACAAATCAAAAATTGAAACGTCACAATTTATTTATAGATCACAAATCACAAATATTATAAGTCACAACTTATTAGATAGTCATAAATTATCAGTGACAAATTAAAAATTTTTTAGGTCACATTATTTTTTTGTTACAATTTATCTTTTTCATTTGTCAATTATTGTTTATCGATCACAAAATAATTAATCTAATAGTCACAAACAACCAAATAATCTCTGACCACCACCAACACGTGTGACTACCGCCTCACCACTATCACCACCAGCATAGCAACTAAAACCCAATCGTGGGAACCACCACTTCTCGATAGCAAATCATCATCTAAAAAATACCGACATCACTACAAACACCACTACCCACCAACAACTACTGCACCACCACCATCACCATTCCTACAGAACCTCCACCATCTCCATCCTACAACCCAAAAAAAAAAAAATTCAACCCTACCATCATCGCTGCTGTTGCAACACATATCTACCACCACTGCGCACCACATTACCCACAGCATACTACCACCACCTCACCATAGATAAACCGCCACGCCCACACCGTACCACTACCGTACTGCACCACACCATACAGATCTATCACCACCACTAAATACCTCCACCGCCACACTGTACACATCCATCGCCACCGCGCATCGGACCACCCACATCATACAACCACCACAACCATCTTCTCTATCTCCATTTACACCACACCCAACCACCACCTCACCATAGATCCACCGCACCACCACCGCACATCGCCACCAACATCATTTATATAGCCACATGTCGCGGCAGAAAGAAAATGGAGAAGGGGATGAGGGAGATGAGAAAAATAGCAGCAACATCGCTGTGCTGCGCGACGATCGGGTGCAGCGGTGTTGCTGCCATTGCTAGGCACTGTTGCCGATCGTGTAGCGATACTGCTGTTGTTGGTCGTCAGATTTTTAGGGTTTAGTATTAAAAATTTGAATTAGTATCTGATTTTTGTATAAATAAATTTTATATTTTATTTTTGAAATTGAATCTTTAAAATTCTGGTATTGTGTAATTTCCTCTAAGACATAATATTTACAATCTTCCACTTGGACCAAGTCTAATTTAAAATTCACAATTCTCTCATTTTTCTGTGTGGCCCATCAAGTTTCCATTCATGATGGCTAACCTTGTGATATTAGTATCCTCGTTAACTCACGTGATTATAAATTAATTCACGTCACCATCTAAGATTGATATCCAACAAAGTATCAAGGCAATCCATATGAAAAAAAATTATCATGAGTTTTGACAAAACCGTTTTGATAGATTACCATAAAAATATAATCATTTCATCATGTACTTTTCATTAGCACCAATATGTCAATATGAGATGCAGTTGAAGCTCCTCTCAATTTATTACTCCACCCCAGATGAAGAATTCATTTATCAACATTAGTTAGATAAAATGCAGGTCATAAGCTTTTCTTATCAAAGAGTGATGAATCCTACATTGATCATTCATCAATCTATACATGATTCTCGATATATCCGTACAACGTCATTGTTAGAATTTGGGTGTGACTCGAATTCTTTGTTTAAAATAATTGAGAGTTTTAATTAAAGTACACAAAGAATCATATTTGGAATGCTATTATTGAATCCTATTCAAGTTTACTTGGCGAATTCTAATTAAAGTTTTACTTGAAAACTCATTGGGAGTAGAAATTTATATTAGACTTGAAGAAGACATTGGAATAAAAATAATCAAGATTTTTGGAATAAAGAACCCGAAAGTAAGCCCCGCGCGCTACAACAATGTTGGCCAGGGGCGCTGCGGCTTCTCCCCGTCTCTTTCACCTCTTACACGATTTTTTCTTTTCTACTCCCTTTTTTACATTCTACTTCAACTAAACTCTACTATAAGGGTTTAGACGTCTTCTATTTTTTTCTATATATAGTTGGCTCTTCATTATGATTTAGACAAATTTAGACAAATTGTAAACACATAATATTTGTATTATTTCTCCTCTGTGATCAATACTTCATAATTGCATATAATCTCATATCGTCTTCAACAAATTGGTATAAAAGCATTTCAGTTTTCATAACAATTGGTATCAGAGCTTTTGGTGTTGAAATTCTTGAAAAGATCGTGGTTTTTGTGATGGCAACAATGAAGTATGATATTCTGCAATTAGATTGCAATACAAGATTCTCTATGTGGTAGGTAAAGATGTGAGCAGTACTTGCTCACATGGATTTGGACGACGCGTTGTTGAGATTTGATGAGATGCCCACAACTTGGTTTATAGAAAAGAAACAATGGATGGATCGAAAGGCCCTATCTCAAATAAATCTTCATCTTTCAAATAATATTCTTCAAAACGTTTTAAATGAAAAGTCAGTCGCTGATTTATGGTTAAAATTGGAGCAATTATGCATAACGAATAGTCTTACTAGCAAATTGCATATAAAGCAACGTCTATATTATCGTCGTATGATAGAATGTACATCTTTTGAGGATCACCTAGCTATTTTAAAGAAATCATCGCTGATTTGGTGAACTTGAAAGTCAAATCTGATGAAGAATACTTGGGATTGATTTTGTTTGTTTATTGCCCGCCTCTTACATGTATTTTAGAGATACGCGTTTATATAGTCGTGATACTTTCACTATCAAAAAAGTCTACGGTTCTTTATATTCAAATGAGAAAATAAAGCATCTTGTAGCATTTGGGGATCATAGAGATGGTCTCATTGTTCATAGTGGCTGTTCGAATGGCAAGTCAAAATCTAATTTCAAATTTTGTAATCATTACAAGAAAAATGGGCATAAACGATTGTTATAAGTTACAGAATAAATCAAAGTTAACTGCAAATCAACAATAAGAAATTTCAGTAAAAGCAAGTATTGTAGAAAATCCTAACAGTGATAAAGAGCTTCTATTTATATTTGACTACAACTCCAAACCTGATGAGACCTGGATTTTGGATACAACTTGCACTTTTCATATGTCACCAAATTGGGAATTATTTTCAACATATAAAGAAGTTTTGAAAGGTGATGTGATGACCGGTAACAAAATACCTTGTCGGATAGTCGGTATTGGTGGGATTAGAATAAAGATGTTTGATGGGTAGGTTAGAACACTTGATGTAATGAGACAAGTTCCAGATCTAAAGAAAAATCTTATCTACTTAAGTACTCTTGATTCAAAAGCGTACATGTACATAGAAGATGAAGTTCTGAATGTTATCAAATGAGCCCGTGTTGTGATGATGAGATATAGAAAATCACATTTATATATTTTGTACGGTGATACAGAATCTTTGAGTAATAGGCATATTTTAAGAACTCGGGTGAATTTAGAGTTTCTGTACTATTGGATTCTAATTTGGGGTCTTCTTTTAAGAATACATCTCGGTTGAATTTCAAATATATGAATAAATCCGTCTTGCCACCATTATCGATGGTATCATCGTATTCAATTACTAGAAATAGGCTCATTTTTGCCATAAGATTCCACATAGATACAATTCTGTTGATTTTGTTAATGGTTTGAATGCGGTTAAATGTGTTGATTATAGCCAAAATCCTTCTTTTGATGCATTCAGAATCAATTGTGATTCTGTTACAGGGCTTGTTTCAGCTTTGTTTGGTGGTCATTAAATTACTTTTGCCCTTAGTTGACGTAGCAAGGGAGGAGAATATTTTCAGTTAAAATTGTTGATGGAGAAGTTCGTTTGTATTTTTCATTGAATAGTTCAAGTTTATTGCTTGTTGTAGAATTTGTCTCAAGGTGGAGAATTTTTGAAGTTTTGTTTATTGTAGTGGAATTCAAGTTAACATGGAAATTATTAAAATTTGGGTGTGACCCAAATTCTTTGTGAAAAATAATTGAAGAGTTCTAATTAAAATGGATATTAAGAAGAATTATATTTGAAATGTTATTGTTGAATCCTATTCAAATTTACTTGGCGAATTCTAATTGAAATTCTACTTGAAAGTCCATTGGAAGTAGAAATTTGTGTTGGACTTGAAGAAGGNGGGTGGACGTATATCGTGAAATCCTATTCAAGTTTACCTGGTAAATTCTAATTGAAATTCTACTTGAAAGTCCATTGGAAGTAGAAATTTGTGTTGGACTTGAAGAAGGCATTGGAATAAAGAAAAATTGATTTTTGGAGTAAAAGACCCGAAAGTGGGCACCGCGGTGCCATGACAATTTTGGCCCGGCGCTGCAGCCTTGTCTGTTTCGCTTCTTGCGCGATTTTTTCTCTTCTACTTCGTTTTTAGCATTTTATTTCAACTACAACTATACTATAAGGGTTTGGACGTCCCCTATTTGTTCCCTATATATAATTGGCTCTTCATTATGATTTAGAAGAAGTTAGATAAAGTTAGATAAATTGTAAATACATAATATTTGTATTCTTTTTCTTTATTATAATAAAATCTCCATTCACTGCAAATTATTTTATTCTTGTGTTCTAGGAATCAATTACTTCATATTACATATAATCTGGTATCATCTTCAACAAATTGGCATCATTCAGTCCATAACAGTCATTTTAGTTACATTATGTAAAGTAACATCCAACACCACCAAAGTGTATCGGTCCTCATGTGATCTCAAGGCAAAGGACCAAATTCACTAAAACACTTGAGAGATTTTTACTAACACTAAGATAGTTACCCATGTAAAATGACCATTTTAGGTCTTTATGGCATGACAAATTTAACATTTCCTTTTGCTGCATATTTCATTGATGTATAATTAATCCTCATGCCAAACATGCCACTAAGGTCGTTTGAAAGATGAAATCTTGTCATTTTCCTATGCAAGTCTCCTTTCAAGTTAAACTTTGTTGAAAAATGATATCGCTGATGAAAGTTAAAAGTGAATGAAAACTGATATGAGTCTATATTCGATTGAACTAACATCAAATATTTTTGATAATTATATTGATATGTTGAGTCTACTCCAAACCTGTTAAGAATAAGGACTTATATGGTTGTAGTCATATCTAGATACATAGTCAGCTGTGACGTGGAGGAAGCTTTCCCTCCAAGAAGGATGAGAAGAAAGTGAGGGCACGTTCAGGCTGGTAACTTGGAACAAAATGTCCTGCTCCTCTAACAGTCACAAATGTAAGATTTTGGTATTCAACTGCATAGCCTCCAACCTTAAAAACAATATAGAATTTGTTTCAGATGATATGTCTTAGTGAGATGCAGATGAAGAAAACTGAGAAACTTAACGAGTTATTTGTTACCTCGTCTCTAGAGTACCACGGGTACCATGAAGTTTTTACTGAGGGGCCGAGTTTGTGTATCGAATACTTAGTTGTTGTTACTGGCACAGCTCCGTCCGTATCTCCGCTGCAAATGAACATGTTAGTAGAGAATAAGCCTTCTGCTGAATATACAGAATAAATTTCTCTGAACTCAGCAACTTAGACGAGGTGGAGGAGATCATCCATAGTTACCCATAGAGCCAAATGCTAATGCCACTACCCATCAGCTCCTTAATGGTAGGCAATACTGTTTCTGGCATGTCCTTCCAATTAATGCCTACATCAAAACTGTATACAGGTTGATCAACAAAAAGAATATTCTAAGGCAATTTTGAAATGAATGATATTCAATATTAGAATTGTAGTACTTGCAAGATTCCCATGGTCCAGGAATTCCAGTGACATTGGCATGAAGGGCATTTTGCACTTCAGGAGTGTTTAAGTAGCTGTAGACATAATTATCTGAGCATGGATCGAATCCAGATATCTGTTTTTACATTAAATAAAAGGCAATTAAATCACTATCCATAGTCGAGGAAGAGAATCTCTGTGATATTTTCCTGATTTTTGTGTTCTGTCTGGTTTATATTTAGTTTATAGTTTCTAAGGATACTGAGGAATGAGTAACTGAAGTGTACCGAGGGAATGTTTGAAGACATAGAACACAAGGGAGCATAAATGTTGTACATGAAGATGTTCCCTCTATCCTCATCTGCTTGATCAATGTATCCATTACAAACTTCCGATATGGAAGAAAAATTGCAATACGAGACAATTCCATCATGAAGTTCATCTGATATGAGAGCATGTGACCAGAGATACTCATATGAACCTCTAAGCTCATCCTCAAAATCGATAAATGCATTCCCAATCTGAAAAAATCATGCCACGTCCATGTTAGAATTCTTTATAAAAAGCTTGGCCTTTTCTTACATATCAAATCATTTTTGGTACAGTATTGGATAGGAAACTGGACAGTAAATTAATTTTCTTTCTTAATATTTCCCAGTCCATTCCTCCTTACCCAACGTCCATAGTGTACTGTATACACTGAAAAGAGGGATGATAATCTGTACTTACTAAAATTCCTTTTAAATTAATGGCAGTCTGATTTGTGATTTTGTTGTTAAGAATTAGATCAACAAGTTGAGGCACATAATGACCAGCATAACTCTCTCCGGCTATGAAAAAATCTCTGGCTTTGTACTCTGGAAATCTTTCCAACCAGTTTAGTAGAAAGGTATAAGAATCTGCTCCAGTTTGTTTGTCTCCAGTAACATAATCAGAGGACGTATTCGAGTACGAAAATCCAACACCAGCCGGCGATTCCAAGAAGAGGACATTTGCCACTGCATATCCAGCATCATGGTTTTAACACTGTTCTTTTAGGGCATGTTTGGAAGGGAGTACTGGACACGACTTTTAGTCCTGTCTAATAGCCTATACCAAACATGCTTTCAAAAGGTAACTGAGCACTTATTTGAGGGAATGCTTAAACTCACCATTATTCCATGCGTATTTGTTATACGATAGAGTTTTATTATCATTATTGACTCGAAATGGTCCAAGTTCTGTCATTGCTCCAGCTCCTAAAGACGAGCAGGCTGGTCCTGTCAAAAAACACACAATTATTCTTCCATTCGAGATACTAATGAAAATGGAAATTGATCGATGAGGATAACATTAATAAAAAGATCAGCAGAAACATACCTCCATTTAGCCACAGGACTAGAGGCTTAGTCAAAGGCTCTTCAGACTCAACAAAATAATAGAAGAGTGCCCGACCAGCCTTTGGATCAACAGTAACATATCCTGAATACTGAGAAAAATTTATTCCATTCGGTTGCCCTGGCAACATTAATATCCTGTCAGCATCCTTCAGACCCTCCTGAGATCTTACATAAACTGGCAAATGATGAGTTGCAGCCTCCTCGTTAAGATAATCAGCTGATCTTTTGAACCGTTGATCCATGATAAGTTTCCGTAGAGGGTCGAATCCTCTCCCACCATAACATTGTATCGAGGCCAGGAGGCATGAAAAAGAAATAAGCAAAACAAGTGCAGTTTGCATTCTTTCAATTCCTTGGACCTGTTTTCCTCACCACTCATGCTGTATTACGTTATTTATATAGGTAACAATTCTTGAAAACAGCAAATGATAGATTTTCATTTTTGAATCACATCTTACTGAAATTCAGTATTTTGTGACAGTTCTCCTTTATCAATTTCATAACGTGCTAAAAACAAAACGATGACACGAGAGATGCTAAGCAGCTTTGACAAGGATGTCCTAACAAATCAACTGGCCTGGCTTTGTAAAATTAACCCCTTACTAACTAAAATAATTGGATTTTGTTTGCTTCCACTTTGTCATTACAAAGCTGGCAGCATCTGCCCCGGCAGCTGTAGTATAGTTAAAATGCAATTCATGTATTGAACATCGGAAGATGAGGTTTAAAATTTTGACTTATTCTAATTTTGTACGATAAACTGAACATAAAGAATAAACAGGATTTATGTAGTCGACCCTAAATTTATTGGGAATAAAGCTTAATTTGTAGTTATTGTTGTTATTTTTGGTCTTTCATTGTGTGTTAGATGGGAAGAAAACAAGTAAGTGGTAAAAACTTCAAACGTCTCAACTTTCAGATGCAAAATATTGCTGTACCGAATTTTTGTATGTGAAGCCACTGATAAATGTCCAGCATCGAACGAGAATGAAAAACAGTGAACACTTGGTGGGGGTGGGGGTGGGGGGCCGTTGTAAAGGACAGGTTCTTCATTCTTATTTTTTTAAGAGTATTCAGTAGGGAAAAAAAAAATTCAGTCGTAAAAAGAAATATCGATACATAAAGTAGACATGCCAATCTCTTGCTCCGAGTGGGCGGGATAAAATTTCCCACAGCTAATGTGACACACTAATCAATTTCATATAAAGTAAATGAAATGTTTTAGGAGGACACTTCTCAAGATGTTGGTAATGATTTTATGGATTGTTTGATAAGGTAGATAGTATGGCACTAAACTTATAGTGTTAAGAAAGTAAAACAAAAAAACAAAATCTTGTCGCTCTCCAATATTGAGTACCAAACGTGATCTTAGCTCATTAACCTTGTAATTGTATAATGAGTAGCCATAGAGAAATACAACTTTAAAATGATTATCCTTATAAATGACAATTAATAATTTATTTGATGCTCATATTGTGCACAAAATCCATCTTATTTTCATTCAA
>CAIGRN010070316.1:0-19931 GCA_903798345.1 Fraxinus anomala
GTTCACATGCCTTGATCCAAATTCATTAATTACACAACTATTCTTGATATAAATCACAAGATTTAATTTATTCTTATAATATATAAGTTGCTATATATAGTTTGTGACACATGCTTAAATATAGAATTTAATAAACAAAAAAAAAACTTTAATAATGATTCCTACTCTTTTGAAAATGATACAAGAAAAGCACAACTTAGGTAAATTTGACCTCTTTTCTGCAGTTTTGTTAAAGAGCGAGGCTTATACTAAAAGTAACATGATTTTTCGTAAATAGAGAGATGTGGTGAACTCTGGTTGATAACAATTTAGTTACTTTGAACCTTCTTTCTTCTAATAAGTAGTTCTTCAAAAATGAAAATCTTGTAATAAATCCGTTAATGTAAGTAACAAAATGGAAAAAAAAAAAGGAAGGATTCGTGTAGATTGGTATATATATTTTAGTACGCATCAATTTTTTTTTTAATTCTCGTGTTATTACCTCATTAATTAATTATATATAAAAGCTATTTTAAAGTTAAGCCCAAAATTCAAAAATAAAGCATGAAGAAGATAAAAAAAAAAAACGTGGATGAAGGAATTCAAGAATTAAGAAGAACGATTGGAGCAATCAAATTGAAGAACAAGAAATTAAGATTAAAGGATTGCAATTCAAGATTTAATATCCAAGATACAAATCAATAGATCAATATACGTTCCTCGTTAATTAATTTTTTTAGTAATTTGACATGAGGATCTTGACAATTCATGAATGTTTCATTAAATTTAAGTTTTATAAAAAAATTCAACATAAGTTGCTGCAATTAATTCGTGATTTTATATCCACAAAATTGGCTCTGAAGCGGTGCCGATTGTCGTCTTCACACAAAAGTAAAAAATATGAGCTACTAGTCAATATTATTGTAGAGAGTATGCAGAGATTGCGACGAGGACATACATTTCTTCTCTCTTTTTTAATATTATTATTTTTTCCTTTTAACTATATATTTCTTTTATTTATTTATTTATTTATTTATGCTTTAGTTACATTTGTCAGTACGATGAATTTGAGGCCCCATTTAAGATTTATTTTAGTGTCTAACTTTTGATTGTGTGACAATTATAAATTATTTTAGGTATTTGGTAAATTTAAGAACTCGTTACAAAAGATGGTTTCTAAGGTTTTGTTTTCTGTTTTTCCAATTACCTACACATAATTAATTAAATTAATTTTTCTATATCAAGTTTTATTGATATTCCAAAATTACGCATCATTTCATATGATTTTATTTTGTAATTTATAAATTTGGATTAGTTTTAAAATAATTATAATGAATACACTGTCTTAAAAAATATTTGATAATATTGCATATTATTTTAAAAGTGAAAATGATTTATATAATACTATCAATGATAATCATAATACAAAATGAAATTATAACGATCAATATTCATTTTAAATGCTAATTTTGAAATACAACAATTATGACTGATTATTTCCGCCATTGATTTTTTCTGCACATGAGTTTTTTGTACGGAGAAGGTGAAAAAATTCTTGTAATTGACTTTTCGATTAGTAAAGTAATCCTTCTTTCGTAGTCGTCAGCAATTTGTCTAACTATGTTTAGCCCTTGTTTATTTTGGATTAAAATCAGATTTTTAGTAAATTTTGATAAGATTGATAAAATATATTTTTGAAAAATGGATAAAAGTTGTAGGTCCAATAAAATATGTGATAAAATAAAAATTTTAAAAAATGAATTTTAATAAGTGCGGGCTAAATAGGGGGCTTAATTTGTGTTTTTACTTTTTGTATTAGTTTTGCTTGTTCTTTTGCTCGTGTTTGGGCTAAATCAAAAATGCATTTTGGGATTTTTGAATAGTAATATTTTGAAAAATGTATAGTTAGAAAATAAGAAAAAAAAATTTATTTACGTTAAATGATTATTTGAAAACCCGCAAGTGAATGAGATCATGAACAAGTAATAAAATAGTGAATTGCGTGTCGAACACACGAATACTACGTGTTGGGTGATAGTGATAGTGACTGGATTTTGGCATTGGGGTGGTTATGGGGATGGGGATGTGAGTGTTTGGAGAAGACAAATAGTTATTTTTTTGTTTATTTATTTAATTATATTATTTTAGAAAATGTAAATTCTCTATTTTACCTTTCACTTAATTTGTTAAATTGAATCAAACATTTAAGTTAGGGATTGACTAACGGATAAGTGAATGAAATCTGTTAAATAGACTCCAACTATAGTGAAAGGTAAAGATTTGGGACTGTGACTGCAAAAATAAAATATTAAAGTATATTCTAAATGTTTGGGATTCTCGCTGAATTTTCCTTTTTTTTAACATATATTGAGAGCTTTTTCTGGTTATTCTTCCAATGAAATGTAGCTAAAACGTGGATAAATGAAAGAGATGTACACTACAAGACACCGAGCAAGACAGTAGATGAACATCATATATGCATATTAAATATGCTACATATATATTGGTTTTTACATTAACTTTGACGTCATTTCACATGACATTCATCATAGCTTTTGATTTTTTCAACACTATTTCACATCACTAGTCAAATTTTGACACATAAGAAAAATGTCTTCATTGATGTAAACAAAAATGTACATCTAAAATAATTCTATGCATATATATCAAGGTTCAGTTTACATACGTTTTGACCTGCCACAAATGCACAAGATCTTTCACAACTATCATACTTACTTTGCCCTATTTGATTAAGCTAAAAAAGTTGATTTAAGTCAAAATCAATCAATAATTTTAACCACGTATTTAATGAAATTCACAAATTTTCAACCATATATTTTATCAAAATTTTTATTAATATCTAAACCAAATAGAGACTTTGTGTTTTTGCTCTACGAGGGCTTAAACCCTATACATCACTCGTAGGAAGTTGCTCCCAAGACGTAGGATTCATGAAAAGGGAGATGGCGATTATCTCAGCATAAAGCTATCAAAAGTGCAACATGTACAAAAGATTGATATTGCAATCTATCGGTTATAAAAAGTGGGATCCACGTAACTCTCGAAAACGCAAAGCGCTTGTATTATAACGGTCTCACTCGCATTTAACGGTAAAATTGATATTCTAAGACACGACATTGATTCTTATTTATCAAACTTTCTAGTACCTGTACTTTCTAGAGGCGTGCCATTACCAATATTGTTTATTCTTATTTGTTGGATGCTTTCTCTTTACTTTCTATTTTAGGTGTTGGTGTGTGTATAATTGGAGTAAATGGTATATAGCTTTGTTCTCCATATGGAAATTGTATCTAGCTTATTCTATCCTATCGCTGGTATGATTTGAGGTGCCCTATGGAACGAGGTTTATTTATTAAATAATATTATTTGCAGTCGTTCACTATTGTAGTTGTCCTACGTTAAGTACATGTCAAAGGTGATGAGCTAATTTAATGAAGATTGCGGATGGGTCCCACCTTTCCAGGTCTATATGGCTGTTGTATAAAGGCCATTTGTGTTAAATATTTTACGTCAAGAATCTTTAAATTAATGGTTTTTAATCCTCAATAATTAACCGTTACATACATGTAACATGATGTTAATTAGACCAAGCTACGAATCTATGTTTCTAAACCTGGAAAAGACATGGATTAATCGGGAAAGACAAAGGGTTAATTATTGATTGATATTCCCTGCATCTTTATTTCTGGTTGAACCCATTGCTTTTAATTTAATTAATAATCGTGAGTATTATTAGAGATGCAGTTTTAACTGGGAAGATTCTTAGCGGTAGAAGCCAAAGTCAATAGCTAATTTTAACTACACATTCTATAAGATCCACAATTTTTCAACTACAATAAACTGTTATCAAAATCTACTAAAAATATAATGTTAATTCCCACCAAATAGGTGTTTAATTTTTCATGTCTAAGCTACTTATCTTTGATTTGGGAATTGGTTTTCATAACATTGCTCAATATAAGCTCACTTGGTTAACTTTCACAGAGTGAAATTGGGAATGTAATTATTGGTGTAGATGGGCATATGGAACACAAGTACCAAATTTATATAGAAAGAGAAAACCTATAGTCTATTTAACGAGCACAATTCTTTCTCAATTTAATAGAAATGCAGAAGATCGAAAATGCAGCAAGATTTTTATTCAAATACTAATTTTATTTGCCACAAAGAACTTAGATATTAAAGTAACACGCATCACTGCCACGGACACACATTAAAAGGAAAGAGTAGTCTCTCTCCTACCGACACATTAATTATAGTAGATCAATATTTCAAGGTGCTACAGGGTAAATTGCCTCATGCAAGCGAGGCCTTCCATGTGCATGCAAAGGTTTAGCCAGAATCAGTTCTTCCGATGTAGAGAGATCAATCTTCTTCTCATTCGGTGGTACGCTCCATGTAAAACCTTGAATAAGCCTTGCCAATGCCATTACAGTAAGAAGTGTACCAAGAGCGGACCCGATACATCCGCGCTTCCCTGTAGAAAAAGTTATGAACCTCAAGTTGGGTTCTGTCAACTCGATTTTGCTTGAAGCATTTTCACTAAAATGGCGCTCTGGTTTGAACTTTAAGGGATCCTCCCAGACATCAGGGTTATGACCGAGTCCAATGCGGCTCAATAGGACATGGCTGCCTTTCGGAATGAAGTAGCCGCCCACTTCGGTGTCTGTTAATGGGACATGCGGCAAATTGTACGGTGCATGAGGATGCAGCCTGAAAGCTTCTCTTGCACATGCCTTCAAGTAATTTAATTGGGGAACATCTGATTCTTGAACAAGTCTGTGTTTCCCTACAACCTTGTCTATTTCGTCGATGGCCTTTTGAAGAATATCAGGTTGATTAATCATTTCTGCAAGTGCCCATTCTGCTCCTGCTGGAGGACCATCTACTCCGAATAAGAACTCCTGAAAATAAGTATATTAAAGGACGACCACATAGTTCAGACACGTTTTATGTTTATCTTGAAAAGAAGCACAAAATAATTTTGCATGCTATGCTAAACACCGAATAGATTGAGGAAACAAAAATAGTAACAGAAATTATCTCACGTAGCATTGAGCTTTTATCTCATCTATAGACAGAAGTGGCTTCCCTCCTTCATCCTTAAGAGATATCATAATGTCAAGAAGGTCCTCTGCCTCCTTTTTCTCACCATCTCTCCAATATTGTTTTATTCTTTCTTCTATGATTGGATCATGGTATTTCTCAAAAACACCCATGGAGCTTCTTATAATCTTTTCATGGCCACCAATATCTAGACTTCTCAACCAGGGCACATAATCTGCAACCCAAAATGCATACATGTGGTGGAGCACTGAATGAAGAGCATCAACGTGCTCCTTTTCTTCAAAACCTGGACCTCCGTTTTCTCCACCTTCCCCAAAGAATCTTCTGCTAAAACTCATCTTTCTGATTACGTTTACGCTGTAATGTTGGAGCGGTACTCTCAGATTAATTACTGATCCATCTGGATTGTTGCACTGTTTGAAAACATAGTAAAGAAGATTATCAGTTTCTTCATTCCTCTTGTCAACTAGCCATCGAAGTCTGGTTGGACTGAGCAACTCATGGGTAACAATCCTTCTCATTTTCTTCCACTGTTCTCCCCATGGGGAAACTCCCATGGTCAAGAATCCCCGGCTTGAATATTCAGTAGCCATGGTTATAGGTCTTGACACAAAAACAGAATCATGTTTCTGCAGAAATTCTCGGGCGAGTTCAGGTGAAACTACTACCATTACATGAACTCCGCCCAGACGGAAGCAGGCTATATTTGTTTTTAGTTTTTTTACCGTTCCATCTATCCATTTGAATGCAGGCTTGTTCATGTAGACTTCAGGAAGGTTTCCGACTATTGGCCACGAAAATGGACTTGGTGGAAGTGCTGGTTTTTTGTTTTGGTTCAAGACTTTACCTTTGATGGTGACAAAGATGAGTATGCAAGAAATGAGCAAACTAAACATGAAGAAAAACATGGTGATTGACATTGGGAACTTGGTGCAATGCAGGGTTTTATACACAAAAAAGTGGGAAGCTTCCAAAATCCAAACCAACAATTCTACCAATTTAACGTATCTATTTGACTAGAAACTGCTATTATTTATCCATTTACCAATTAGACACCATCTGATATTAAATTAAAGAAAAAGATCACAACTTTACATTTAATTGGCCTTGTTATTTTATGGCAGCTCAGTCGCCACATTGACCCACCTATCTAAAAGGATAATTTGTTGGATTTCTTCTACCCAAATTAGGTTGGATTTTTTGAGAAAATATTTTTCCTTCTTTGCACGTGTTTTTATTGAAAAATATTGTTTTATTTATTCCACGTGATTTTTTATCTTGTTTTCATCCTTATGTAATTTCTACGGTTTGGCATCCGCCCTTATAAATACTAGATTCTTTTCACATGTTTTGTATTACTGAAATATAGAATAATTATGTAGACACAATTATTGTATTTGTTTTCTCCATAGTAGTCAATTGAATAAAATAATATGTTCTTCCACCAATTAAATTTTTGTCATTTATCTTGTTATTTGTTTGCGATCATATACTTCATATTTTGTCATATATATTACCCCGATCAGTTTTATTTTCGAACAAGTGGTTTCATAGCTATTGATTGTGATTTGTTTGAGATTTTTGTTATCGATGGCAGCATTGAAATATGAAATTTCGCTCTTGGATTGCAATACAAAATTTTCGTTATGACAAGTGAAGATGTGAGTTGTACTAGCACAGATGAATTTGGATGACGTGTTGATGGATTTAACAAAATGTTCACAACTTGGACGACGAAGGAGAAACAACGGAAGGATCAGAAGACACTTTCACATATCCATCTTCATCTCTCTAACAATATTCTTCAGAACATTTTGAAGGAAAAAATGGTAGTTGTGTTGTGGTTTAAGTTGAAGCAATTGTACATGACTAAAAGTTTAACAAGCAAATTGCATCTAAAGCAGAGGTTGTTTTTCATCGCATGGCTGAAGGTGGATATTTGGAAGATTATCTGGTTGTGTTCAAGGAGATCATCGCTGATTTGGAGACTTTAAAGTAAGATGAAGATGATTTGGCCTTAATCATTTGAAGTTCACCACCTGCTTCGTTTTCTTAATTTAGAGAAACGATCTTGTATAGTCGTGATGTTTTCACCATTGAAGATGTATATGATGCCTTATTTTCAAAAGAGGAGATGAAGCATCTGATTGGATCTGAGGTCAGAGATGGAGAAGACCTTGTTGTTCATGGTAATCAGAGAAGAGGTAAGTCGATGTCAAATTTTAGTAATCAGGTTTGTTATTATTACAAGAAGAAATGACACATTAAGAGGAATTGCGACAAATTGTAGAACAAAAGTAATTTGACTGCAAATTATGAAAATCAATCAAGTATTTCAGACGAGACCAATATAGCCGAGAACTATTTGAGTGATAGAGATGTTTTGACTATTTTTGATGTAGAATCCAAACCTGATGAGGAATGGATTTTAGATACAACTTGTGCGTTCTATATGTGTTCCAATTCTGATTTGTTTGAAACATATAAAACTGTGACGCAGGATGTAATTATCATGGGTAACAACGAACCTTTTTCAGGTAGCTGGCTTTGGGAGACTCAGATTAAAGCTAATGGATGGAACATGTAGATTACTTGACCACGTTCAACATATTCCAAACTTGAAGAAAAATCTCATTTCGTTGAGTATTCTTGATTCAAAATGGTACACGTTCTCTGTAAGAGGTGAAATCTTGAATGTTCAAAAGGATGTTTGTGTTGTATTGGAAGGGTGGAAAAGGTCCCAATTATACATCTTGCAAAGTTGGGCAAAATTTGTGAAGAAAAGTCAGCACTGATTTAGTACTGTGGTGGATATTCAATTTGGTACTGTACCTTTGAGATTTGGTTCGGGGTCCATATTGAAAAATAATACTCAACCGAATTTGGAAGATATGGGTAATTTTGCTTTGCCACCATTACTTGGGGTTCCATCGTATTCAACTGCGAGGATATACTCATTGGAGATAGGTATTTGGAAGGTGATTCTGCTACAGGGTGTGCTTTGACATTGTTTGGTAATTTTTAATTCTTTCTGAATTTTGGAAAACTTGGTGTTTTGAGTTTATGTATCCATGGAAGAGGATGAGTATTTTTGTATTGGGAAAGTTTGGTTCTTATTGAAAAATTCAAATTTTTCGTTGCAGTCGGATTTATTTTATCAGGTGGAGAAATCTTAGAATTTCGTTCGTTACATCGAAATTTATGTTAAGGTAGAGATTGTTGAATTTTTTTGACCCAAATTAGGTCTAATTTTTTGAGAAAATATTTTTCCTTCTTTGCACGTATTTTTATTGAAAAAATATTGTTTATTTATTCCACGTGATTTTTGATCTTGTTTCCATTTTTGTGGTATTTCTAGAATTTGGCATCCATCCTTATAAATGCTAGACTATTTTCATAAGTTTTGTATTACTGAAATATAAAATAATTGTATATGCACAATTGTTGTTATTGTTTTCTTCACAGTAGTCAATTGAATAAAATATTTCGTTCCTCTGCCAATTAATTCTTTATCTTTTATCTTGTTATTTGTTTGCGATCATATACCTCATATCGCGTCATATATATTATCTCGATCCATTTTATTTCTCAACATAATTAACATCAATTTATATTTAATATGTTCCAGGCAAGCACTTAATAACTTACTAATAGACCAACTTACTATCTATACTTAAATATTTTAAAATATAGAAATCTAATTTTAAAATATTTCGAATTTCAAAAATATGAAATTGTAAATTAATTTCTCTTACCAACATGGATTTTTAAAAAATTCTAAAAAGATAAAAAAGTTATTTATTATACCAAAAAAATGATCGTAGTTGGAGCAAGAAGACGAGTACCACGAATGCAAACTTGGATTATCAAGGAAAGGCAATGAGGGAGAAGAAGTAGTCGCTTAATTCAAAGTTGTTTCTTGCTTTGCAGCTAATTAATAATTGAATGAGTTTGAAAATGATTATCGTTCCACATAACGACAAATGGCTCGTACGTGTGCATACTATGTGTTGAGCATTCTAGTCTAGAGAAACCCAGTCATTGAGCCAGGGCATAAGGTTTTGTCCTTGGAAAAAAGTTGAGAGGGTGACAAAAGATTGTAGTTGACATTTTGATTAGAGAAGTGGCTCTCTCTCTCTCTCGTTGTCACGGATTAGTTAATCGGTGTTTACTTCTTCTTTTTTGTTTTGTTTTTGTATTCATATTACTTTTTTTCTCCTTTACGATGCAGTTGCAAAATTAGAGCTTGTTTGAACCATATTTTCTTTTGAAAATGCATTTTGAAATAGTAAAATGATGAAGAATATGTGGTTAAAAAATAAGGAAATATTTTGAATTTACGTGTAATATTATTTTATTGAAAAATGTATAATTAAAAAAAAATATTTTGAAAATATTGGGAATCAAACAAGGGCTCTTAATATGAATATAATGTCGTGATGGCCAAGCTTCCAAAATTAATATGAATATGATTATAATAGCACAGTGGAGATATTATAATAGAAGGGATTGTATTAATAACTTTAATAATATCCACTTTAATTTTGAATATATTCTTTGGTAAATTTGGTGGTGTACCTGAGCCCCTCTATCGTGTTCTATGTATTGGGTTTTCACTTTCCACACAAGATCACATATACATGGTCATATATAATATCTACCCAGGATGAGCCAATCATATATAACCAACATAAAAGATCATATACGGCGATATATTTTGATTTCTAAATCCCTTTATACTGCATAGTGTATACTGCATTTCTACACATGAGCACACCAATCATATGAAACTATAACACGTGATTATATATGATATATCCACACAAGACGGACCAATCATGTATAATTGTCCCACGGAATCATTTATGATACGCGTGAACCACCAGACAAGTATAATCGTTATAGTTTCCATACATGATTCAAACCGATCATTGAATACGTTTCACAATACACCATAGTGACCGATGCATCAATGCATGACATATAACCTTACGATGCATGATATTACATATATTTCCATGGTATGTTGCGCCCAACATTTCGCTTCTGAGGTCACCAATTGACATTCACATAGACTTCAAATAACATAGTATCCAATTTCACAGAGTTATCCTATTATATCACACAGTATCAAATATTCAATGTCACATAGTAACAAGTAAATCACATATGTAGAGACCTACATGTTTTATAATAAGGTTACAAGCACTGATAATTACCCTTATTTCTCGTATGTTAGTATTGAAGGTCTCGCTTATCTATATTTCATAATGATCATTCATCAGAAATTCAAAGTCCCCAAGAATCATCATATTTATCCTAAATAGAGTTAGATATCATTAGAAAAATGTTTCTATGGGAAAAGATGTGTACGGGTAGGGTCACACCATTGCTTCCTTGCTCGATCGATGCCCCGAATTTCGTGTTTTGCATGTGCATCATGTTGCGAGCAATATTTCTGAAATTTTCCTAAGATGTCACCCATCATGAAACTACCTCGATATAAGCATGTTTAACTTTACAATCTCATAGAATCTCACATATTTATACAAAAATGGTATCAATCGAAGCATAGCACCAATGATATTTGACATCAATCTAAGTGGCAACATTCGTGATATTAAATAATAAATTCAATTAAATGTATGGATTTAAGGCTCATTTAATAAAATCTATAAATTGATGTTTTAACATCACTTGTGCTAGATAATATTATCATTTTCAATTTTATTTTGTCCTTCCTTTCTCTCATGTATTTTGCCTCTCCACTACGAAGAAGTTCCGGGAGTTACGAAGGAAGCTTCGAGCTCATTTGGTCATGGATTGAGAACGGGAATTGAACTCTATGAGATCTAATCTCATGTTGTTCCTCGGTAGCTCATTTGACATGAATTTTTCGAATTAGTAAACCACTCAACACCTACTTATTAGTCTTCAAGTTACTTCGAGGAAGAATGAAAGATTGTATCACTCCAGTAGACACGTTATCTTCTTATCTTTCATGTGTGAGAAATGGACCACTCACCCTTAAAGTTAATTGTGCAACTACNGAATTGAACTCTATGAGATCTAATTTCCTGTTGTTTCTCAGTAGCTCATTTGACGTGAATTTTTCGGATTAGTAAACCACTCAACACCTACTTATTAGTCTTCAAGTTACTTCGAGGAAGAATGAAAGATTGTATCACTCCAGTAGACACGTTATCTTCTTATCTTTCATGTGTGAGAAATGGACCACTCACCCTTAAAGTTAATTGTGCAACTACAATAAAAGTTTCAAGACTCACATGCATATTTCTAAAGTTTGAGTACCAACTTGCTAATGGGATAATAGATTGCCCACGAATGCAAATTTTCCAAAAGAGAAAGTAGAAAATTATATGACGCTATAAATTTGGCATCTTATGCGCGACGAAGCTAACGAAGTCACTAGAAAACAGCGGCAGCAGCATAGAGTTCCACCAAACCAAGCAGAAAACTGCAACCACCACAAAAAAACCTCCCCCCCAAAAAAATAAAATAAAATGGCAGCGGCAAAGGGGGCTTGCCTGAATCATGTGTCTAGGGAGTCCACTGACATTAAACGCCTAGCTCAGTTCTATATAGAGGTTGGTTCTCTTTCCCCCGCGATAATTTTAATTATACTTTTCCCAACTCCGTGACTATATAAAATATGTCTGTTTTTTTAATATTTCTTGTTTGTTTTCCCATTCTGGATTTTTAAAGTTTTAATTCTTTAAGTTTAAGATTCAGTACTTTGTATTTTGGATTTCTCTATTGAATTTTGGGTTCCATATTAAAAGGTTAATATCAAGAGGTATAGTCTAATCTGTCATAATTTGATTATTGTTTTACATAGTTAGGGATGTGAAATTTGACGCTTAAATATGGTGGCTTGCTTGAAAATTCCAATCTTTGCTCATTTTATATTTTAAGATTTGATACTGTATATATCTTGATTACCATCTTAAAAGTAAACCTTGTTAACAGGGATAGTCAAAGAAATCAATTTTTTTTTCTCCATATTAATGGAAGGTGGTATTTTACAATTAACATTCTCTTCGGATTTTTAAGAAGAAAATGAAAACTGATACAAATACGATTTTGAATTGTGGGTTTTTACAGGTATTTGGTTTTGAGCAAGTGGAGAGTCCAAAATTTGAATTTAAAGTTATATGGTTGAAGTTGGGTTCATCCTTTTATCTTCACCTCATAGAGAGGGATCCCAATACTAAACTTCCTGAAGGACCATGGAGTGCCACATCAGCAGTGGCAGACCCCAAGAATCTCCCCAGAGGTCACCATATCTGCTTCTCTGTGTCCAACTTCGACTCCTTTGTTCAGAGCCTTAAGGTTCGGTTACTAGTGGTTAACATCCTTGACAATTATGATTATATTTATTCCTGATACAATCAATTTCTATGTATGAATAGAGAGATCGATGTTAGAGTTGGGTTCAGGCAATTAATATTGTTTGGCATAATTTATAAGAAATATAGCCCCTGTTTGGCACCCATTCTCATTCTTTTTTTCTTTATTCATTTCAAACACACATTCTCCCAATAAAATAATATTACACATAAATCTAAAACTTTTCGTAACTTTTCCACCACACATTCTAATCTCAAAAGAATAGGTGTCAAACATCCACATAGTCTATAAAATAAGACATTTATTGGATTTGGGTGTTTTAATTAATTAGAATGGGATTGCTATGCTCCTTTGGTAATATAAGTATTTCATCTTTATTGTTTCTGGTGCATTCATCTGAGGTTATCCAAAATTACTATCTACCATACTAACCTAGTCACTTTATGCTCGACTGCGTAATCTCAATTTGAATTATCGTTTTTGAACTCGTCCAGGCTCTGGACTTTGTACAGCTTAATGTGTTACGTTCAGATTGTCAAAGAATTTGTGTTTGGAGTAAGAAATGATGTTTTTATTTAGGGTCCTGAAGTTTTGTTGTCACTTGTGAGTTTCGGCTGTTCGGGCACATGTATTGAACAGTTCAGTGCAACCGTTTGTCATGTTTCTTTGGTTTGAATTTGGAAACAGTCCATGAGAACTAAATCCACAAAATTAACAGCTATAAGATTTTCAACCACCTCTCTTCAAGTATGTAATTGTCTGGGTACTTGGTTGTCAAGGAGGTGTAGTTAGTTACGTGTCTTGTCTGAATTTGATTAGCTGCAAGTCCTTTGCTAAACCACCATTGCACTGAAAAATAAAATAAAAACAGAGAGGGAGAGAGAGAATTTCTTCTTATGCTTGGGCTTCCAACATAGGTAGATCCCTCGCATCAATTTGAGATGGTGTTGGCATTTGTGGCTTTGTTTTCATGTTGGCTGTAGTTTGAAACTCAGCTCTTTGTTAATGGAAGGAAGCCTTTCAAATTTCAAAAGTGTATAATTATGCTACTGTATGCTTTTTTGCCTTGGTGTAAAGAAGATTCAGTATGAAAATTGTTTTGTGCTATTTCGTTATTCCAGTTTGAGTTTGTCCAGAGTTTTTTGAGACCACCTAGTTTCTGTAATCATGTATACAGTTCAAACTGTATCCTTACCATGTGAGAAGCTAGAATCTCAAAATGAGAGATCTAAGAACAAGAAATATTATATGGTACAGGACTAAGGGGGTAAGGTAGAATAGCCTAATTCATTGAAGCAAGAGAGGGGGTGGAGGAGCATCTCGATCCTTTTTCTGAGAAAAGAAATATAGAAACAGAAGCGGGTAAAATGAGAATCAAAAGTGTCAAGGGGGCCATGGCCCTACTTGTACAGCAACATTACCTTCCTTTTCCATACTCCAGCTAAATTCCATTGCTCTTACTGCAAATCATCCTTCAAATATATAAGTATTCACCTCCTTTTGGACGATGAGTATGATGAAGTTCTTGCTAAGGTTCGGGATTTATAGATACATCTTCATAATGCTAATATAATTGGGGCTAGTCAGGATGCAGAATTCCATAGAACTTTAACACCTTGCATCATAAGCAAGTCCAACGAGACTGCATGGTATAATCATGCTGCAACTTGTTTGATGATGTGAAATTGCCCCCACTGAATTTTGAGAAGTTTCCTGTTTCTTCCCCTCCATTTTTTTCAGTTAATTCTCCTTCAAAGCTTAATCATCAACTTCTTATGGAGAAATTGAAACTTTACTCAATGCAGCAGTGGAAATTACGAAACAAACAATACCACAGAAAGTGACGATACCTAATATCTTTTGTCTGAAATAATGAACCACCAAACACTGAAGCAGTCATCTGTTTTAATCTACTGCAAAATAAAGCAAGCAGCAGAATAATATTAAACCCTGCAGCAAGTCGCATGGCCCAATATCTGGGTGATTTTAAGTGTTCGCTTTCTGGTGACGCCTCACTTGTAATGGACCAAGGCCTTTGTATCTGCATTGCTCAACCACCACTACTCAATGCCCTTCTTTCTCTATAACATCTCTTTGAGTTCTGCTTTTCTGGGCTTCGAGATAACACACCTGCTGTTACAAGTGTGGTTAGTACAAGAGTTGTGGCCACAAGATTCATCAATTTATCTCTAAACGTTTGACTTGTGGAGGAAGTATGCTGCACCAAAATCTGGGAGCATTTTTTGAGAAAAGATATCTAAGACCTTGAAATGTACCCACATAACATGTAGATTTTGAACACCGAACATGCAACACGTGTCTACAATGGTATTCTGTAACTTAGCCGGCATCAATGTGCAGTTGGTCAATTCTTGGGCTGGAAACTATGCTCCAAAGTCCTATTCCCAACCCCGCTGCTCACCCCTACAGCCAATACCAATATACCATCCAAATCCCATCTCTGAATATCAGACCATATCCCTTGTCCCAGCGGAACGGCCACCGGCGCCATTATTGGTAGAGACTTGAGAGCAGTCGGCCCTAATCTCTTTCTCCCAAATACGATGCCACTGTTTGACTGTCCCCGCCCCCGTTGTCGTTGTTCCCTTGTCCCCAAGTACCAAAATCTGCTTCACTCAACTCTCGTAGTTGGCTCTACTTCCTTTGTCACTGGCTCCTCTTGCCACTTCCATGAAAAAGGCTTAGTTTATTGCTGGTAAGGAAGAAGGCTGAGGGCACCTTGGGGAAAATCAAAGAAAGGGAGTTTCTGTAGGAGAAAGAAAGGATGAAAAAGATTTTAACACGAGTTTCACATTTTGCATTCTTGTTTTATTAAGATTTACTTCATCTTGCCTAGCAGGAAAAAGGAATCGAGGTACATGAGAGGGCGCAACCAGACGGGAAGACCAAGCAAGCATTTTTCTTTGATCTAGATGGTAAGTTTTCCTTTTCTGTATTGGTTCAACACAGTCGTAGCCCAAGAAACATGTTTGATTTTATTGAATGTCCAAAAACATTAGCAGCACAGTTTTTATTTGTATCATTGAATTATTGCTCTGGTAAACAGGGAATGGATTGGAGGTCTCTAGCCAGAGCCCCGTTCAATAAATTCGGTGTTGGTCTACATGCTGGATATACATGCTTGTCCGTGTAGTGTAACGCGACCATTGAAGCCCATTGGTTGTTATGTAGTACATCTTGAACGGGAAACTAGTCTGTTTAGGGACATATCAATGCCATTTTTGGTGTCTTTTAGTCATCAAAATTGGTATACCATAGTTCATGTTCAGGAAAGAAATATGTTATATACTTGTAATAAATGGCCATGGTTAATCTACAATATATTGTAGTATGAACTTTATTAAGATGCTTTCGTAAGTTGGAGTATTAAATAATAAAATATATTAAAAATTTCGTTCAGCATACACTTTAATATCTGATGTGTGCAAACACTGCTTTGCCCGAGCTCGATCACATTACCCCGAACTTATCCTCCCCCAATGATGCAAAGCCTAAGATCGGGCTACATATTGAGGTCGAGCCTTAGGAGGTTGGGTCATATTGAGGTCGAGCCTTAGGAGGTTGGGTCATATTTCGTAAAGATGATTTCCTTGTCCTTATGTCACACTTCCTACAAACATTAATTATACTTCGATTGTAACTCTCCATAACTTCTACACTCATCCAAACTATTTACCTATGACAGTTTGATTCAAACTCAAACATGACACTTTAGATATAACACAATTATAAGCTTTCGCAAAAAAATTCTCTCTAACTTAAGCATTGGAGGGGGATAAAGATACAATTCGACGCCTTTGTTTTAGGTACTGAAGATCAGTTCGTATGGTATTCAAACATTCTGATAGATCGAGATATTACATATCTAGATTTTTGGTAGCATCAATATTAATTCCAAATGGGCACAAAATAATCACAGGTATTAGATGTGCAGAACATGAAATGTTGTCTTATAATGATGCCCAACAATAGTTATACAGTAGTATATTTATGAGGAATCAATGGTTACACAGAATTCAATGAGTCGTCGTGTCTAGGAGACTTCTTTTTTGCCTCCCCCTAATCCTCCGTTTACACTTAACCTCCAAATCAGCCACGTGTAACCCTAATTCCAGCTCATATAACTGGGAGAATGCCACGTGCCCTAAAATATCAATGTGTCATCACCTCTTTACTCCAGTCACCTATACGTGAAACACATCGTTTTGCATGCATTTCTCATCAACAATTCGAATAATCTATCAAAAAAATAAAGCTATTTTGGCTGCAAAAATGAGTGAAGAACAACCAAGAAAGCCTCAGGCGGCGGAGCAAGAACCGGTCAAATATGGAGACGTTTTTCAAGTTTACGGCGAGCTAGCGAGCAAGGCAATTGCGCCAGAAGATGCTGCCATGATGCAGGCGGCTGAAACCAGCGTATTCGGTGAGGTCCAGAAGGGTGGTCCGGCCGCCGTCATGCAGGCCGCCGCCACCCATAACGAAAGGGCTGGTATTGTCAGCCACCGCGATGTCACCGACATGACCGAAGAGTCAGGTGTTACTGTTACAGAAACGGATCATCCTGGAACTCGTATAATCACTGAATCAGTTGCTGGACAAGTTAACCATTCCTGCACCCCATACACACACCACAACACGAGCAAGTTTAGCTATGCTTAAAAGTACTTTTAACTTACTGATTTTTTATTTGCATGAAATAATAGGTTGGATCCTACAATTTCTGACAATTTAATGTTGGATCCTCAAAAATGACAGGCTTGATCACGTTAGCATATGTTTTATTCTACCTACCGTGGGTATGAGATAATTTCTAAATGAATACATTTCATTGTGCCGTTGTTTGATACCGATTAAAATTTTAATTTAAGTCAAAGTTAAAATTAATTTTAATCACATATTTAATGAGTTTCAACACCTTTTCAAATCAAACATTTTATGATTTTAACAATATGTTTTATGAGTTTCACCCATTTTCAAGTACACATTTTTCAACTTCTAGTAAAATATATTAAAAATTTGTTTTTAATTCCCACTAAACAAGGAATTTATTACCTCATTCTATATTAGATTGAGGTGGATAAATATGCCTATTTTTTTTTTTTACAAGTTGAGAATAATCAGTAAAGTAATCCGGACTATAAATTAGTTAATCAAAATTGTCACCTGATACATTTTTTAATTATGAATTAAACTAATATTTGTTATATGATTTGCGGTGTGAAGTTTAAATTTTTAAATTTGGATTTTTTTTAGTATAGAAGAACATCAAAATGAATCCGTGCATTAATTTTAAAAATGGTTCGAGATTATTATTATTATTATTATTATTATTAATATAAGAACATGGAATTAAATTTGAGCATTAATTGAGAGAGAGAGAGAGAGAGAGAGATGAAAATATAAATGAATAGATAAAATAATATTTTAGGGGGAAGTTTTATTATTATCAATCATCATCATCATCATCATCATCATCATCTAACTTCGTGTGCTTTTTTCCATATTGTCAATTTTTGTGACGTTGACCCCCTTTATTTTCTTTTTTTTTAAAGTAAAGCAGTTTTTTACTTGTTTGACTGTTATCTGCTATTACGGAAGTTCTATTAAAATTTTAGTTTGATTATGATTAAAACGGACTTCAAACTATAAAGTGAAGGGGGTAAAATGAACAAAACAAAGACTCAAAACGCCTGACTCAAATTTTAGTATTTTAATACTAAAATTTGAGTCAGATTGCTTTGAACTCAACAAAGTAGTTTTGAGGATGTTTAGGGTCCTTCGATTCGTGTTTTAGTGAGTGTTTGACACCCATTTTAATGGGTTGAAAAATTTTGGAATAGTGATTGATGGGAGATGTATGGTGGAAAAGTGATAAAAAGTTTTAGATTTGCGTATAATATTATTTTATTTGAAGAATGTGAGGTTGAAATGAAGAAAGAGAAAGAGAGAATGATTGACTAACGAGGGCTTAATTTTCAATTTTGAGTTTATTTTCAATTTTATGTGGTGAAGGTGTGATTTAAAATTGCTAGAGCGGATCCACAGTGTCCCAAATGAATTGGCTTATTCGAAAAAGGCACGCGATTAATTTGTCATTTTAAAAAAATATTTCTCAAAGTAGAAAATTAGAAAACATGTTTAGTTTGAAATTTTGAAAAACTATTCTATGACATTTTGTTCCAGAAAATGTGATTATTTAGTAACAATAAAATAATTTCATGTTAAGTAAAATATACATTTTAAATTTGGTGAATCTTACAATATNTTTCTCAAAGTAGAAAATTAGAAAACATGTTTAGTTTGAAATTTTGAAAAACTATTCTATGACATTTTGTTCCAGAAAATGTGATTATTTAGTAACAATAAAATAATTTCATGTTAAGTAAAATATACATTTTAAATTTGGTGAATCTTACAATATTTTTTCTTGCCACAAAAGTAAAATAAAAATGAATAATAAATTAAGTTCAAAATATACAAAATAAAAAAATTAATTACATGAATTGAGAATATTTTTATCTGTGTTTATTTAAGTATTTTTATTTTTATTTTTATGTGAATAATCATTAAGAGCTTGAACTATCTTTGTTTTTTATTTATTATAATTTTTATTTTTTAGAAATTTATTTTTTTTAGAATTTATTTTTTTATTTTTTTAAGAATTTTAGATTTTATTTTTTCAACAATTTTATTTTTTATAATTTATTAAAATTGTGTTTTGAATTTACTTTCTTGAATTTTATTTTTAAAATTTTATTGTTAGAATTTATATTTATATTTTTAAAAATATTTAAATATTTAAATTTTATTTAAGTAAATTTATTTAAACTCTTATTTTTCATATTTGGAGTGTTTTTAGAATTTTCACTAAAAGTATTAAAAATGCGTTTTGAATTTTATATTATAAGTTTATCATTATTTTCGAAAATACATTTTCAAAAATAACAAACCAAATATGTTTTTAGTGTTTTGTAAATTTGAAAACCAAAAACAACTTGAAAATAGCGACTTGCAGATAAGGAAACTTGATTAAAATAATAATAATAATTTTGATACTTGTAATTTTTACTCCAGATAGTTCGCCATTGAGAATTGTTTACGTACACATGGAACTGCCATGCAATGTCCAAATGTCCAAGACATTAAGGTTTTGACTCCAACCTTGGGTGTCGTGCAAAATCGTAACCCATAATTCCTGATTTTCTGTATTTTTAGACATATGACTTATTAGCAGTAAGCAACATGGTAGAAATTAATAGAGCCCTTGTTTGGTTTTCATAAACTCAATTTTTTAATAAATTTTGATAAATATGTATTTGAAAAATTGATAAAATTTCTAGATTTCTTAAAAATTCATGAATGAAAACGATTTTATAAAATGAGAACATTTTCAATCAAGGACATAACTGGTGGAGATATACTTCCCTCTAAACCTCGATGCAAAATGTATAAATCTATTTCTGCACAATTTA
>CAIGRN010070321.1:0-21826 GCA_903798345.1 Fraxinus anomala
TGTTCACAAAATCGCCAATACAATATATAAACCTAACACAATAAAACCTGATGTTACCTAGGGAATTGATACCCAATTTTAGCGCAAGATGCTTCTATCTGTAGCCTTGTTGTCTGTAACATTTGTGTTACAGAGGTTTCTTTAATGATTTGAGATGCTTCAATACATTTATTCTTTGAGAAAGAGTTAAAAATACTCAGTGATTCCATATCAAAAGTGGCAAACTTGAAATTATGTGAAAGATGTGCACGCAGGAATCATATATAAAATTTAGAAATCTTTTATAGAATTGATATTAAATGTGCATATCTTTCTATTTTAGAGTCATTTATTGACCATAGACCCTCCATTTTGATCTCAACTCAATCTATCTTATAATTTTTATAGTTGAACAGCATGTACGTAAATTTGTATAGTTCTCTTTCATTCTCTTCATATGTGAATGAATCGTGCGTCATGTGTTTCAGTACTTATTTACTAATTTAGTAAACAAAATTTTACTAATATGATAAATCAGCATTAATATTCTGTGAACTTTTGAAGAAGATAAATAATAAAGAAAAATTAACAAGTGGAAATTTGAATGCAAGAAATCATCGTGAGGAATTCTTCTGCTCCTAGGCCTGAAGACCTATATTAATTGATATCTTCGTTCTCACTTTATTTGCTTGCCCATTTTTATGATCGTTTCCTTTTACAACAATCTATACAATAGTTTCTAAGTTTCATAATCACCATGATTGCATATGTTAGAATATAGCAATTCAATATTCTCTCTGTGTATACTATTGTGATTGACAATCTTTCTTGATCACGTGTTTTTGGAAGTAGGTAAAAGATATCATGAACTTATCAATGTTGCTTGTATTGCTGGACTAATCAATTCATGATGTTGTTAACTTATAGGTTTTACAGAGTGCTCTTGGAGATTATGGATTCTTTGATAAAAGGACAGATCGAGCTTGGCTTAATTACTCATGCAATGAAACCTGATGTTACCCACAAAAGTAATACCCAATTTTAGCTCAAGATGATACTATCTGTTATATTTGTTTATGGAGCTTTCTTTAATAATTTTAGACGCTTCTTTATACTTGTTCTTCAAGAAATGTAGGATACTCGGTGATTTCGTGTCCAATGCAGCAAATTTGATATTATCTTATGGATGTTTATGCATGCGTCATATCCAAAGATATAAAATCTTTTATCAATATAATATTATATGTGTATATATGCACATTTCTTTTTTTAAAAAAAATCATTTATTTACAATAGACCCTCCATCTTGATCCCCACTCAATTGATCTTATTATTTTTATAGTTGAAAACCATGCAGGCAATTTTTTAAAGTTTTTTTCATTCTCCTTGTGTGTGTATGAATTGTGCGTCGTGTGTGTTAGCGACTTATTTACTAATATAATAAAAAAAAATTTACTCATAAGATAAACCAGCATTAGTATACGATTTCGGTGAACTTTTTAAGGAAAATAAGTCACAAAGAAAATGTAACAAGTAAAAATTGGAGAGCAAGAAATCAGCACGAGGAATTCTTCTACTCCTTGGCTGCCCCAATTGAACCAGAATGGGCTACTTCTTTGTTTGATCTCCATGTGAACATATTAATCCAGTTTGCAATGGATTATCCAATCAATTGTATGTTTATACGAGTTTGTATCTCAGTTATCCCCTAATTACCTCATGAATGCCAAAAGGTTATCGCCCAATGACATCCTTGTAGATTTAGGAGTTTTCAAGAGCAAAAGCAAGAGAAGCAATTAGCATAGTCCTTGGAATGGGTGTATAATGGGGAAACATGCCTACCATGCAACGGGAACAGAAAGTATGCTTCCAGCCGCACCTCACTCTTTTGCTTGTCCAATTATGTGAGTACTCCATTTTGAACGAATCTATACAATTTTGGTTGGGTTTCATAATTACAATGGTAGTATCGCATTAGAGTACGCAATATTTGATCTTTCTTGCTCACATGTTTCCTTAAGTAGGTAAAAGATATCATGAACTTATCACCTTTGCTTTAACGGTTAGACTAATCAATTCTTGATATTGTTGTTTATATGTTTCTGAGAGAGCCCTAGGAAATTGCAGTGATGATTAGGATTCTTTAATGAAAAGACCGAACGAGCTTGGCTTAAGAAATGATGCAATAAAACTTGATGTTACCTAGGGAAATTCTCTCTAGCTTTTCTATCTGTTATATCTGTGTTATGGAACATTCTTTATTGATTTGAGATACTTCAATATATTTGTTCTCTGAGAAAATTTGAGGATACTCAGTGATTCCATATCAAATATGGCAAATTTGAAATTATTTGAAAGATGTGCACGCAGACTTCATATATAAAGCTTTGAAATTTTTTATAGAATTGAAATTGCACGTATATATGTTTCTATTTTAGAGTCATTTACTGACAATAACCCTCCATCTTGATCTCAACTCAATCTATCTAATTATTTTTATAGTTGAACAGCATGACTGCAAATTTTTATAGTTCTCTTTCATTCTCTTCGTGCTTGAGTGAATCGTGTGTCGTGTATTTCAGTGACTTACTTACTAATTTAGTAAATAAAAGGTTACCAATAAGATAAATCAGCGTTAATATGCGATTTTTGTGAAGTTCTAAGGCAAATAAATCATAAAGAAAAATGCAGCAAGCAAAAATTGGAAATCAAGAAATCAGCACAAGGAATTCTTCTGCTCCTAGGCCCAAAGTTTAACCAGAACATGCTACTTCTTTGTTTGATCTTCATCTGAATAGATTAATCCACTTTGCGATGGATTTTCCAATCAATTTAATGTTTATACAAGTTTGTACATCAATTATCCTCTAATTACCTCATGATTGCCAACAAGTTCTCACCCTGCGTCATCTCGTTAGTTCACATGTATCTTTTTCAATGGAAAAAGATAGAGAAGCAATTGGCATAGGCTTTGGAATAGCCGCATCACGGTAAAGTATGCCATCCATGTAAAAGGGAATAGAAAGCATAGCCAGTCCTTTATTTATTGATATCTTTTGTCGTCACTTTTTTTGCTTGCCCAGATGTATGGTTGCTCTATTTTACATCAATCTATACAATTTTGACTGAGTATCATAATAACCATAGATGCATCACATTTGAATATGGCAATTCAATATTCTTCCAGTGTACGCTATGTGATTGATGATCTTTTTTGTGCACATGTTTCTGGATGTAGGTAAAAGATATCATAACTAATCACTATTTCTCATATGGTTATACTAATCAATTCATGATACTAATGTTAATTTATAGGTTTTAGAGAGCTCTTGGAGATTGCAGATTCTTTAATAAAAAGACTGAACGAGCTTAGCTTAAGTACTGATGCTACCGTGGGAAATGATACTTAATTTTTGCTTAAGAGACTTCTACCTGTAGCTTTTTATCAGTTATATCTATTTATAGAGCTTTCTTTAATGAATTTAGATGCTTCTATATCCATGTCCAATGCGACAAATTTGAAATTATCTGAAAGATGTGTATGCATGCGTCATATCCATAGATTTGAAATCTTTTATAGATTTCATAATATACATGTATATATTTCTTTTTAAAAATCATTTATTGACAATAGACCCTCTATCTTGATCCCCAGTCAATTGATCTTATTATTTTTATAGTTGAAAAGCAAGCAGGCAACTTTTTATAGTTCTTTTTCATTCTCCTTTTGTGTGCATGAATCGCGCATCATGCATGTTAGTGGCTTATTTAATAATTTAGTAAACAAAAGGTTACTCATACAATAAACCAATATTAATATATAATTTCAGTAAACTTCTAAGGAAAACAAATCAAAAATAAAATGCCGCAAGTAAAAATTGGAAAGCAAGAAATCAGCACGAGGAATTCTTCTGTTCCTAGGCCAGAAGTTCAACCGGAATGGGCTACATCTTTGTTCGACCTACGTGTGAATATATTAATCCAATTTTTAATGGAATCATTAATCAATTGAATGATTATACAAGTTTGTACATTAGTTATTCCCTAATTACTTCATGAATACCAATATGTTCTCGCGCAACGTGACCATTGTTGGTTCAAGTGTTACCTTTTCAAGGGCAAAAGCAAGAGAAGCAATTGGCATAGCCTTTGGAATAGGTGCATAACATGGAAGCATGCCAACCATTCAACATGAATAGAAAGAATGCCTCCAGCCACACAAGGCAGTGGCAGAAAGCATAGACAATCCTATATTTGTGGATATCTTTGTTGTCACTTCATCTGTTTGCCTAATTGTATGATTGCTCCATTTCACATCAATCTACACTATTTTGGCTGAGTTTCATAATCACTATGGTAGCATCACATTGGAGTATGGCAATTCAATATTTGATCTTTCATGTTCACAGGTTTCCTTAAGTAGGTAAAAATATAACATGAACTTATCACCTTCGCTTGTACCGTTAGACTATCCAATTCATGATATTGTTGTTAATTTATTGGTTCTATAGAGAGGCCTCCGATATTGTGGTGATGATTAGGATTCTTTAATAAAAAGATAGAACAAGCTTGGCTTAAGTACTATGCAATAAAACCTAATGTTACCCAGGGCAATAATACCCACTTTTAGCAAAAGATGCTTCTATGTACCTTTATTATCTCTTACATCTGTGTTACTGGGCTTTCTTTAATAATTTGAGATGATTCAATAAATTTGTTCTCTGAGAAATGGTTAGGAAAGGATGTGCATACGGGCGTTATATCTAAATTCAGTAATAAAATGAAGTAAAAGAAAGGATAAAAAGTGGGAGTAAAATTAATACTTAGAATACTAAATAACAGGAAATACAAGTAAATTAAAACTTAAAAATCATTAAACCTAAAAAACGAAAAAAATACTCACTTTTTTTTAAAGGAAAATTAAATTTCTAGCTACAAAATGTTAGTTAATAATAAAAATATAATAAGAAGAATAAAATTTAATACTTAAAGGGTCCAGCATAATAGCTTGAGAAGTAGAAACTTGAAATCACTTCAGAATAAGTTCAGCACTCCAGAACAAAGCAAGAAGAATACAGGAACTTTGGTTTTATTTCTTCTCGCTAAATATTATACAATAGGAGATTGAAAGTACTTAGACACTTTTTTACAACTGACTCACAACATGAAAATAAAGGACACAATATAGAATTGAATATGAAAAAGACTCTTTCTCAAAACACTGACACTCCCCCACTCCGAATAATGCTACTAGACCCGAAAAGTAACGTGAGTCGGTGATAGATACCAACTAAAAGCCAGACCCACCATCAAGACTACTACAATATGCAACTTTTTATAAATTATTTTTTAATAGAATTTCAACATTATCTCCCTTGCAAATAGGACTAATCAACCTGTAATCCACTGTGCACAAATCCCAAAAATAATACAACACAACAGAGATAGGTTGAATTCTTGAACTTTTACTACGAAAATAACATGAAATGTACATATGGGTACAAAATACATATGAGCCCTTGCAAATATCTACAAGTGATGCAAAATGACATCTAAAAAAAATGAACGCGTATCCCAAAATACTAACTACATGCTCTATGAAATGAGTCATACTAGTTAACTCCGTCGTATGGCTCTAACTCGCAAAATCAAGGCTCAACTCCAAAAGAATGCCTAGGAACTCAACTGCTACCTAATAAGATAAATCTTGGAAAAATATATGAGTTGATAGCTCAATGAGTGGATAAGTTCGAAAATAATTACATACTCATTTATACATTTTTATTGAAAATCGAGTTTACATCACTTAAAAATTCATAGTATAACAACATACAATAATCATCAAGATGTGAGACACCTCAAAATGCTGAAAATATCATCTCATAGTCATGATATAATCCAATGCAAATACATATCATCATTTCATCACATCACGTGTAATCCATGGAGAATGTACTCTTTCACTAAAATCTATAATCCATCCCTTGGGATAAGCACTTTAGCCACGGGCCTTTAGCCCCCTCCATTAATGAAAGTGGGTCTCAAAGACCTCTTATATTCAATTCTAAAACACGGCCAAGGCCCATCTCTGAACTATATGTACACAATCAAACTTTGTGTAGGATAGAACACAACTAAGGCCCCTTAGGAACTCGAAAAAATATATGATCACGGTTACCTTTCTCATCGATCTCAATATCAAATGTCTCATATTTCAATTTACAAATAATCCATATACAATCTTTGTAATTCTACATATATCATGTAATTGAACAAATAATTCACAAAAATTGCACGTAACATAACAGTTTAAGTACTTTATCAATATTTGAAATTATATAAGTTTTTCCACTCACAAACTAGTTACATGGCGATTAGTTTGGTTGATAAGTTGTCCCGGTCTCTTCATTATCTCCTAATATAATAATAAATTTATTTGGATCAAAACTCAATTCACAATTATGATAAAAATAACATGATAACCATTTCACTTGTCTTAGTAATCTATTTTCATTTACTTGCTAAATTTCATTGCCCATAAATCATTTGCCATTCTATATATAAGTTTCCATATTGGTTCCAAATTGACAATAAAATGACTGGGAACATTTCTTTCCATTTCCAATTCAGCTGGCTGAAGTAAAAACCTAAAATCCTTTTCACTTTTGTACCTATTAAATTATCAATTCTTCATTTACTAATTCACTTTATGTTTCTTGTTCTTTAACTATCTTACAATTTTATATAATCAAATTGGGGTTGCACATAAGCAAATTAAACTAATATTCCATTTCCTAATTGATGCAGGAGGATCCGAGTTAGATGATGCCGAGTTGTCTGATTGCTCGTTGATGGCGCTGAGATACCATGAGTTGGCGGATCAGCGCAAAAATGGCAAGTAGTCGACGACCTTTTCTAATTAGGGCCCTTTTTGGACACGTGTCGGTAATTTGAGCATAACTTTGGCTACTATTATCAAAGTCGTGCTCTTGACCCCAATTCGAAAAGCTCTTTTCAGCGCACACATCGTGGTCACCTAGTTTTGCTTAGTGTGCATCAATTTGGAGGGCAAATTCTACTATTTTCCTTTCTGAATACTCAATTTTAGTTATTTTTTTGCATTTTTTAGTAATATTTCGTTTGCCTTTTTAACGTAGATTATGAAACAGAATTGACATGGATTTTTGGGATGTTATTTCTCTTATTAAGTTTTTTTTTAGTAAGAGTATTGGAATTTTGCTATTTTTGGTAAAATTTCGATAATTTTTATTTTTTAACTATATAACCCGGTTTGTGGGTTCTTTTGGTTCATTGAATAAGTAATAAAGATTTTTCTTGAGTTCTTATCGTTTTCTCTTGCGTTATTCTCTATTAATTATCTGTCAAATTTCAGCCTACAAAATAATCACTATTCTACGCGGCGTCAGTTTGTATCAAAGCATCAGCATCTTCTTAGGGTGAAGTTTTATCAGTCTTACCATGGTTGGTGGTCGTGGTCGTCGTGAGTAGGTTCTGAATGAGGAAGTCCCGCACCATTATCATAATGTTCAGGATGTGATGATTGAAGATTTACAGAGGCAAGTTGCAGAGTTAACTTAGTGTCTAGCGGTGCAGGATTTTGGTGATCGTGAATTGGAGGGTCGCGATTTCGACACCAGTTTTGAAAACCCGTATCACAATCATGCTCGAGTTTGGGAGCACCGTGGTAGGGAAGATCGTCATGTAGATTTCGATTTCAGAGTGGATCTATCCAAGTTTTCTGGTACGTTTCAAGTCGAAGTATTTGTTGATTGGTTGAATGAAGTTAAATGAATTTTTCAATATCCAGATCGTAAGGCTGGTCGCCATCAAACTCAAGGGCAGAGCATATGCATGGTGAGAACAGTTGAGGCGTTCACGAAATAGGCAAGGTAAAGGTAAGGCCAAGAACACTGATTGGGAGAAGATGAAAGGTCACTTCCTTCTTTTTGGCTACACCCAAACTTTATTTCAACGGTTGTATTCTTTGAGGCAAGGCACGAGATCGGTTGATGATTATATGGAGGAGTTCAATCAATTGATAGCCCGGAATGATCTATCTGAGATGGAAGAACAGATGGTGGCATGATATTTGGGAGGATTACGATAGCTCCTGTAGGATGTCCTCAGTCTCCACTTGCTGTGGACCATTTATGAAGCATAGCAGCGCGTACCAGTAATCAGAAATGAAGGTAAATAGCCAATTCACCCTCAAGCACCCCATCCTGCTCAACAGCCACCGCGGGATAATTCTAGCTCGGGTATTAGGTGTTTCAGATGCGGTGAATAGGGACATAGAGCAACTGATTGCAAGAAACTAGCTAGTCGGACAGGTAAAAATCTCCTGAATGAGGAAGATATAGTAGATGAAACTGAGGAGGTTGGAGAGCCCGTATATGACGATGATAAAGAGAGAGATGTACTGTACGGAGATGGCCATGAGACTCTAGTTGTCCGCAAAAGTCTATTGACTCCCAGAGATGACTCAGGGGACGACTGGTTGAGGACCAGCATCATTCACACAACCTACACAGTAGCCTATAAGGTTTGTAAACTGATCATTGACAGTGGTAAATGTGAGAATGTAGTGTCTGAAGAGGCTATCCAAAAATTGCTATTGAACACGGATAGTCATCCCGGACCATATAAATTGTCCTGGTTGAGTAAAGGTAGTGAGGTATCAGTCAAAAAGTGATGTCTAGTATCATTTTCAATCGACAAGAAATATTTTGATAACACTTGGTGTGTTGTCGTGTCAATGGACGCTTGTCATGTATTGCTAGGATGACCTTGGCAATATGATCACAGTGTTATTCATGATGGGAGGAAGAATACATATTTCCTTAGCATCAAGTGGAAGAAGGTTATGTTGGCACCTCGTCTAGAAGAAACCACTCCGGCCCCTGCCCCGGTGGTCAATAATACCAACCTACTTTCTATGTCCAGGTGTTTAGTTGAGATTGAGCATGACGATGTAGTTTATGCTCTACTGCCTCGTGGGAATAATACGATAGATGAGAATCTAGATTTACCGATAGAAGTGCAGCAGATGCTAACGAAATTCTCTGACCTGATGCTAGAAGATCTCCCTCCGGGGTTGCCGTCTGTGAGGGATATTCAACATCAGATTGACCTTGTTCCAGGATTGAGTTTGCCTAATCGACCTGCTTATCACATCGATCCCAAGGAACCTGAAGAGTTACAGCAACAAGTGGTAGAGCTATTGGAGAGGGGCTACATCCGTGAAAGTATGAGCATATGTGCTGTTCCTACTCTACTGGTACCGAAGAAGGATGGTTCTTGGCGAATGTGTGTGGATAGAAGAGAAATCAATAGGATTACAGTGAAGTACATGTTTTCAATTCCATGCCTGGATGATATGTTAGATCAACTGTCCGGTTCCGAGGTCTTTTCAAAAATTGACCTTAAAAATGGATACCACCAAATCAGAATAAGGCCTAGAGATGAGTGGAAGATAACGTTTAAGACGTAACATGGATTATATGAGTAGACGGTCATGCCTTTTGGACTATCCAATGCACCAAGTGCCTTTATGAGATTTATGCATCAGGTTTTATGGCCTTTCATGGGGAAGTTCGTGGTAGTATACTTTGACGGCATCCTCATTTATAGTCCGACATGTGCATCACACTTTGATCACCTTCGTGCTGTGTTGAGATGCTGAGGACGGGGTGCTTATTCGTTAATCAGAAGAAGTGTTCTTTCTTCACCACTTCGGTAACTTTTCTTGGTTTTGTTGTGTCTACTAATGGTGTTCATGCANTGTTCATGCAGATCAATCAAAAATAGATGTAATCTTGGAATGGCCCAAGCTAAAAACCCTGCACGATGTCAAAAGTTTCTATGGATTGGCATCCTTCTAACGTCGGTTCATGAGAAATTTCAGTACTGTGATTGCCCCAATCACATAATGCCTTAAGGGATATTCTTTCCAGTGGTCTGAGGAAGCTGATACCAATTTTTAGTTGGTCAAGCAAAGGATGAAAGAGGCTCCAGTTTTGGCACTTCCAGATTTTGAGAAGATTTTTGAAGTAAATTGTGATGCATCTGAGGTTGGCATTTGTGGAGTTTTGAGTCAAGAGGGGTGTCCAGTGGCATTTTTCAATGAAAAACTATTAGGGTCAAAGAAGAATTATTCCACCTATGATCTTGAGTTTTATGCCATAGTTCAGTCCCTGAAGCATTGGCGTCATTACCTAATATAGAGGGAGTTCATACTTATCACTGATCATGAGGCCCTAAAGTATATTAACAGTCAACACAAACTGAGTAGATGGTATACGAAGTGGGTAGCGTACTTGCAGAAGTTCACGTATGCACTAAGGTACCAAGCTAGGTAGTCTGAATTGTATTGCTGATGCATTGAGCCATCGCACAATACTCCTCACCACCACGAGCACTAGTATAGTAGGTTTTGAGGCATTTTCTGATATGTATACTGCAGACCCTTCCTTCGGGAGGTAACTGACAATCAACGACATGATTTTATTTTGGATAATGGTTATCTATTTTATGGATTACACTTGTGCATTCTAGATTGTTCACTAAGGCAGTAGATTATTAGTGAACTTCATAACATGGGCCATTTCGGGCGAGATAAGACATTGGCTTTGGTCTCCTCTAACTATTATTGGCCCAAATTGAGCAGTGATATGGCTCATCATGTTGAACGTTGTTATGTGTGTCAGGGTCCAAAGAAGTTCTTACTAATGTGGGCCTTTACACACCTTTACCAGTACCTGAAGGCCCTTGGTTTGATGTCAGTATGGATTTTGTATTGGGACTATCCCGTACTCAACAAGCTTCAGATTCTATTTTCGTTGTTGTTGATAGGTTTTAAAAGATGGCCCATTTTATAACTTGCCAGAAAATAATGGATGCTACCCGAATCGCCCATCTTTACTTCAGAGAAATTGTGCTTCTGTATGGTGTTCTTAACTCAATTACCTCTGATCATGACACCAAATTCATGAGTAAATTCTGGAAGAGTTTATGGGAGAAGTTGGGGACACGATTGAATTTTAGCAGTGCCTACCATCCCCAGACAGATGGTCAGATTGAGGTGGTAAACCGGAGCTTGGGAAACCTTTTGAGGAGTCTGGCAGGAACTAAACTGAAGTAGTGTGGGTCGAAGAATAGAACCACATGAATGAGCCCATTTGAGATTGTCTATGGTTGGAATCCATCCGGGGTACTTGATTTGGTCCCTATTCCACGTGTGGAACTTCTGAGTCACAAGGTGGATGAGATGGCAGAACATCTTCGATGTATCCATGAATAGGTGAAACTTGCCATTCACGAGTGTAATGCCAAGTACAAGGTTCAGGCTGATAGTCACCATCGTCAGGTATTTTTTGAAGTTGGTGATTTTGTTTGGGCGATGTTAACTCGTGACCATTTTCCTGTTGGGGAGTATAATATGCTTAATGAGTGGAAGATTGGACCTTGTGAGGTCCTGCAGAAAATCAATGATAATGCATACAGACTGTGCCTCCCCAGCCATTTGAAGACCTCTGATGTCTTTAATATGAACCATCTAAGTCCTTGTTTTGTGGATTCTGATGACACTAATGTGAACTCGATGGCGAGTTCTTTCCAACCCTGGGCGATTGATGTAGGAAGATCCGAGTCAGATGATGCCGAGTTGTTTGATAGTTCATTAATGGTGTTGAGATACCACGAGTTAGTGGATCAGAGCAAAAATGGCAAGTAATCGACGACCTTTCCTAATTGGGGCCATTTTTGGACACGTTTCGGTAATTTGGTCATAACGTTGGCTACGATTATCAAAATCGTGCTCGTGATCCCAATTCAGAAAGCTCTTTTTGGCGCACACGTTGTGGTCATGAGCTTTGCTCAGTGTACATCAATTTGGAGGAAAAATTCTGTTGTTTTCCTTTCTGAATACCCAATTTTAGTTATTTTTTGCCTTTTTTAGTAATATTCCGTTTGCTTTTAACGTAGATTATGAAACCGAATTGAGCTGGATTTTCGGGATATTATTTCTCTTATTACGTATTTTCGTTTGGTAAGAATATTGGGATTTTACTATTTTTGGTAAAATTTCGATATTTTTTTTAGCTATATAACTCGACTTGTTAGTTATTTTCGTTCATTGAATGCGTAATAAAGATTTTTCTTGAGTTCTTAGTGTTTTCTCTTGCATTCTTCTGTGTTAATTCTCTGTCGAATTTCAACCTGCAAAATAATCACTATTCTGCCTAGCGTCAGTTTGATTTCTCTGAAAAGAAATGTAAAAACCTATATTGTTCTATTCTCATCAATTTCATGTTATTCTATAGTTATATTATCAACTCCAACTATTAGCTTAAGAAGAATAATTTCCACGAAACTAATATTCCCAACTTATTTTATATTGCAAACAACTGGGAATCAGAGTTCAGCAAAATGGTTCCAAGCTTCAAGTTTCCTCATCTTTTTTTCAATTTTTCTTTTCTTTCCCTTTTCCTTTTTCCTCTCTGGTCTCATTTCTCTCTCTCTCTCTATATGTATATAAGTTATGTGTATGTAATTGGATTTGTAAATAATTGGATTAGAATGAAATGGGTTTGGTTAAATATATCCATTCAACCACCGCCTGACTTTTTCCAATTTTGTTTGCTGTCATTTTCATTTTTTTTTTCCTAGCATGACGTATTTGACCCCAATTTTAGGTGTTGACTAATTTAATTATATAATGTATTACAAAACTCACCCCCTTAAGAATTTTCTCCTCGAAATTCAACTAACTAAGTACGAAAAAGCCGCGGATACTGAGAACACATTTACTCTTCACTTTTCCACGTCACTTCTTCTAGTGCATGATTCCTTCATAAGATTCTTACTAAAGGAATAATCTTACTATGCAAAACGTGTTCCTTTGTATCCAATATGTGAATTAGTTCTTCTTCATAAGTAAGATTCTCTTTCAACTCTACCAATTGTTTCCAACACATGAGATGGATCTAGAATATATTTACTAAGCATAGAAACATGAAACACATCATGAATTCTAGACAACTCTGTTAGTAAAGTCAATCTATAAGCAACTGAACCAATTTGTTCAATAGTCTCTTACGGGCCAATATACCTCGGACTCAACTTACCCCATTTACCAAATCTGATAACACCTTTCCATGGCGATACTAATAGAAAAACCCTATCCCCGACTTCAAATTCAAGATTTTCTTTGCGTCTGTTTGCATAGTTCTTTTGTCTATCTTGAGCTGTCTTTAACTTTTCTTTAATTACCTTTACTTTCTCGACAGTAATTTGACTATATTTAGGGCCCAATTACAACACCCCAAAATTTCATAAACAGTGAAGTGTTACCAAAAAATCAATTTTCTTTATGTTAAAACCGAAAACAATACAAATAAAAGTATAACTTTATTTTCAACAATAAATATCAACTAAAACATGGAATCTGAATTTCTTAAAAAATTAAATATAATCAATTAACTGATTAATAAATGTGTCTTTGAACAAATAAACAATCTAATAAATTGGGAGATAAAAAAACTTAAATGTTTTTATTTTTTGAATTCCTCTTGTCAATCCGCATCACCATCTCGCCCCGGTCTCAATCGTCCCGAACTAACATATAAAATTTTATAAGAGTGAGTATTTAAAAATACCCAATAAGATACGTGCAGTTCCCATATACAATTATATAACAATAAAATAAATACTTCATACCACTCTTCTCTTATGGAGTATATCGGTGACCAAGCAATACACCAATCTTAGGTCATCTTAAATTCTCAAAGGATTTCATATCTCTTAATAAAAAAATCTGAAAGTTCACTGGCAATTTATACATAAATTACTAAATATAAAAGTATAAGAAAATAAACCATTTGCGCAAAAGTATCTTACCTCATTTATTGAAAAGTTGTAAAATAATGCATGTAAAAACCACTTTTCCTACGTTTCTTTCTCTCTCTGCCCTGACTCTCTCTGACCATGTCTATAAATAAATATTCTGTGGTGAAAATTTCTCTTGACTTCATGGGGTAATTATAGTGAAAATAAATATTTACAAATTGATTTTTAATGAAATAATAATACAAAAGCCGTGCACCACTACCACTACAAATTGGATAAAAATGGCTTCGAATGGTAGAGTTAGTAGTATATTCTACTATTGGTTCCCCAGTACAATCATCCCATTAAAAATAGGACACATGGCGAACATGGACTTGGTTTCAAAAAATGGTATTTGAATTGTACTACACTATTGGTTTCAATCATATAAAATCACGCGTGGTAGGATTTAAAAGAGGAAAAGAATTTTACTTAATTAATATTGCAAGTCCCGACCAACTTTATTAACCCATTATTCTTTTAATTGGACTTAACTTGATGTAGTCTAATCCAAAATAACTTTTCTCATATTGAAGACTTCTAATTAATTACAATCTACAAAAAGAGTCCAATATTGAAATACTTTTAACTTAGTCTATCAAAATCTAATTAGTTGACCAAAAAATAATAAGAATATAAAAGATATTTCAATTTAGTCTCTTAACTTTCAAAATTATATAAAAAAATATCTAGACCAAATAATTCTATTCTATAAAATTTCGGAACGTCACACCAATAATTTCTTTTCACCGACTTCGTCCCAACAAACTGGACTATTACATTTTCTACCTTATAATGCTTCAAAATATGCCATTTTTATACTCAAATGATAATTGTTATTATAAGAAAATTCCTTTAAAGGAAGATGAGTATCCCAATTCTCTTTAAATTGTAGTACACAAACTCGTAACATGTCTTCCAAGGTCTTTATATTTCTTTCTGACTAACCATGTGTTTGTGGATGAACAGTTGTACTTAAATGAAGTTCAGTGCCCATAACTTTCTATAGCCAAAATTTAAAGTGAAATTAGAATCTCTATTTGAAACAATAGATATTGGCACCCCATACAAACTCACAACCTCATCAACATACATTTTTGCCAATCTATCTAGTGAATGCGTGACTTTAATAGGCAAAAATCTACCAGTTTTCATCAATCAATCTACAATGATCTATATGCCATCATAACCACTCTGATTACGTGGAAGTCCAAATAAGAAATCCATAGTGATGTGCTCCCATTTCCACTCAAGAGTAGGTAATGTCTGTAACAATCTAGCTATTTTTTGGCGATTTGGTTTCACTTGTTGGCAAATGAGACATCTAGATACAAACTCAGCTATTTATGTCTTCATTCCATGCTACCAATAGTATTCTTTGAGTATATGATACATTTTAGTACTACCTAGATGCATTACGTAAACTAAACTATGTGCCTTTTCTAGAATCTCTTTCTTCAATTTCGAATCATTGGAAACACATAATCTATTTCCTATAACTAAAGCTTCATCATCTTGAATGGTATAATCAGTATGCTTACCCTTATTAACTTGTTCTTTCATTTTTCTCAACACTGGAAATTAGCAAACAACGCTCCTAAGCTGGTAAGTGACAAGTGAATATGTGAAATTTTGAACTCACCAAACAAAGAATAACATATTGCATTAGCCTTTGTCATAAAACTACATTTCTTCATATAGAGAGCATCAGCAACTACACTAGCCTTCCCTGGATGATCATAATCTTTTATCAACTCTAACCATGTTCTTTGCCTTAAGTTCCTAAAAATACCACTTCGTCAAGCCAAGATTCACATTTACTGAATTTAACATATAACTATTTGTCTTGCAAAGTCTACAAAATGATTTTGAGATGAGCATCTCTGTGCTCATAACGATCTCGAGAATACACTACTATATCATCAATTAGTACAATCACAAATATGTATAAGTATGGATGAAATACTATGTTCATTAGATCTATAAATGTTGTTGGAGCATTGGTCAATCCAAACGGCATCACAAGAAACTCATAATGACCATACCTTACTCTAAATAATGTTGTCGATACATCACCATCCTTGATTTTAAGTTGATGATATCCAAAACGCAAATCAAATCTTTGAAAATACTATAGCACCGCGAAGCTGATCAAACACATCATCAATACGTGGCAATGGATATTTATTGCGAATTGTCACTTTGTTCAATTGTCTATAATCTAAACATAATCGCATGGTACCATCTTTCTTCTTCACAAACAAAATTGGTGCTCCCCACAGAGATACACTAGGTCTGGTAAAACCCTTATCTACCAATTCTTGTAACTGAACTTTTGACTCTTTCAATCAAGCTGGAGCCATCATATACAGTGCCTGTGAAAGAGATGCAGTCCCTATAATTGGATTAATAGTAAACTTGATATCCCTATCTGGTGGTAAACCTAGTAGCTCTTCTAGAAATATATCAAGAAAGTCTTTGACCATTGGGATGTCTTAGAGTTTTATTTTGCTAGCATCTATATCAATCACATAAGCCAAATACGCACAACATTTATTAAGAAATCTTCTAGCATCAATAGCAGATATCACACAAGTTGGTAAGATTCTGCGTTGTCCAGTGAATATAACCTCAGGCTATATTGATTGTTTAAACACGACCTTCTTTCGAAAATAATCAACTGAAGCTCGATTTGCAACTAAAATTCCATACCGAAAATAACATCAAAATCATGGATTCCAAGAGGTATTAAATTTTCCTTTAGCTTGTGCTCATTTACATTAATCCTATAATCTCGATATATACTGCCTGTTAATAGTAATTCACCTATGGTGTACCGATTACCAAACAACCACCTAAAGGTTATGGCCTTTGATTTGCATGTGTAACAAGTGCAAATGAAACCAAAAAATATGTAGCTCTACGATCAATTAAAATGCGAGCATCTTTATAAAAAATAGATAACACACCTATAATAACATCTAGTGACTCCTTGGCTGCTTGTTGAGTCATTACAAACACTTTCCCTTGGGTCTTTGATCATTGTAGCTGTTCTTTTGGTTTAGTATCACTACCACTTGTAATGTTGGACTATAATGATCTATTTGTACCTGCTTTATTAGTCAAAATGTCTCCTCGAATTTGATTCTATCTTATTACCAACATTCTACTGAGGAAGCATCATCTGTAACATGCCACATCATGTGATAAAACTAGGCAATTTATTTTGAGGTGTCCACCTTGGCCACAATAATAACAGACACCTACACCCTTGAACTATGAACACTCTCCAAGATGAGACGGTCCACATAACTGACAATATCGAAATCTAGCAATACTGAAGCTATCACCATATCTCAAGGATAAATGATCGCTGAAAAGAACCTTGAGCACGAGGACGGCCAGTCAATGGCTGTTGTATAATACTATGACTGAATCTAGAACCCTGACTTCATATGGCTTGAAATGACTTAACTGGACACACCAAGTTGAAATCCTCTACTTTCCTTTTGTGGTGGTATATAGCTAGAATTACCCGCCCAACTTTGTCTGTTATCTACCAATTGGTGTATCAGAAATACTCTTCTCTACTTTTGAAGCTTATTCAACCAATTTTCCAAAATTCATTCCAACCTAAGGATATGACTGCTGATCTGATGTCTTCTCTTAACCCATTTTCAAACCGTCTGAATTTATCAATTTCATTGCTAATCAGAACTTGAGAGTACTACAAAAGTTCAATGAATTTTATGTGATATTCTGCAACAATGATCTGTCCTTATACTAACTTCAAAAATTCCTCTTGCTTTGCATCTTTATATGAACAAGGATAATAGGAATCATAAAAGATATGCCTGAAATCCATCCAAGTAATAACACAAGGGTCTTGATATGTGCTCTATACTGACGCAACCAATCATATGTCCCTTCTTCTAACAAGAAAGTGACGAGAAGTAATTTTCGATCCTCTGGACACACATGATTTTAAAAACCATCGCTATCTTTGATCATCCATGTCTGAGCAACTGCAGGATCAGCTGTGCCTGTAAAAACTTGAGCCCCCAATTTTGTAGCCCTCTCAATACTGAAATCCTTATCTATATTGCACATTGCTGAAAAAATAGCAATAGAAATTCTTTCAATAGCAATAGGATCATTCCTAGCTACATTTCCATGTCCTAGCTATTCAAATTGCTGATGAACTGATTCATCCACTCTTTCATGCCCTCTAAGGTCATCTATATCAGGAGCAATGTTAGTCTGGGAAAACATATCTTGGAGCCTTCGAGTTCTACCACCACGAGGCATGACTCCTACAATTATGCATGATATTCTAAACATTAGAATGCATGTACAGTGCAAGCCTATTGACTTTAAACCATGCTTTGATGCCAAATTGACACACTCCGCTCCAAATAACGCTAGTAGACCCGAAGTGTGACGTGTGTCGATGATAGATACCAACTAAGAGTCGGACCTACCATCAATGCTACTACAATATGTAACTTTTTATAAATTATTTTTAATAAAATTTCTATATTATCTCCCCTACAAGTAGAACTAATCAACATGTAATCCACCATACACAAAACCCTACAATGATAAAACAAAATAGAGATAGGCCAAATTCTCAAACTTTTACTACAAAACTAACATGAAATGTACATATGGGTGCAAAAACATTGTGAGCCCATCCAACTATCTACAAGAAAATGAGTCATACTAGCTAACTCCGTTGTGTGGCTCTGACTCGCAAAATCAAAGCTCAAATCCAAAAAAAAGCCCACAAACTCAACTACTACCTAATAAGATAAATCATGAAAAAATATATGAGTTGATAGCTCAGAGAGTGGAGAAGTTCGAAAATAATTACATTCTCATTTATACGTTTTGATCGATCGAGTTTACATTACTTAACAATTCATAGTATTACAACATATAATAATCATCAAGATGTGAAACACCTCGTAACCGTGAAAAATATCATCACATAGTCATGATATAATTATCAACTCAAATCCATATCATCATTTCATCACATCACATGTAATCCACGAATAATATACCCTCTTACTACAATCTGTAATCCGCCCCTTGGGCTAAACACTTTAGCCACGGGTTTGGTCACCTCAATTAATGCAAGTAGGTCTCAAAGACCTTTTATAATCAATTCTAAAATATGGCCAAGGCCTCTCTTTGAACTATATGTACACGGTCAAACTTCGTGTAGGATAGAACACGGCTAAAGCCCCTCCGTGAACTAGAAGAAGTATATGATCACAGATACGTTTATGATCTATCTCAATATCAAATGTCTCACATTCCAATTTACAAATGAGCCATATACAATCTTTGTAATTCCATGTATAGCATGTAATTGAAAAAATTATTCACATAATCGCACGTAACATAATAGTATAAGTACTTTATCAAATTATATAAGTTTTTCCACTCACAAGCTATTTAAGTGGCGATTATTTTGTAAGCTATCCTGATCTCTTCGTTACCTCCTGATATAATCGGGTCAAAACTCAATTCATAATTATGATAAAAATAACATGATAACCATTTCACTACTCTTAGTAATCTATTTTTATTTACTTGTTAAATTTCATCCATTGTTTTGCTCATATATCATCTGCCAATGTATATATAAGTTTCTATATTGGTTCCAAACTGACAATAAAATGACAGGAAACAATTCTTTCCATTTCCAATTCGGTTGGCTGAAGTAAAAACCTAAAATCCTTTTCACTTTTGTACCTATTAAATTATCAATTCTCCATTTACTAATTCATTTTATGTTCCTTGTTGTTTAACGACCTTACAATTTTATAAAATCAAATGGCGGTTGCGCATAAGCAAATTAATCTAATATTCCATTTCCTAATTGATTTCTCTGAAAAGAAATGCAAAATCCTATATTGTTCCCAACTGTTCTCTTCAATTTCATGTTGTTCTATAGTTATATTATCAACCCACCAACTATTAGCTTATGAAGAATAATTTCCACGAAGCTAATATTCCCAACTTGTTGGGTTTTGTGATCCAAATTAGGTTTAGGGTTTCGCATTGTGGAATATTGGGCTTGAAAATGTTAAAATAGGGTCCAAGAAAGAAAAAAGGTGAATTGACGACGTTGGATTTCGCTCGAGCGAGAGGAGCAAAATTGGAACAAGAAACCTCTCGTCCGCCTGTCTCTGAACTGTAGCTCGAGCACAGCTCAGCAATAGGCTCTCGCCCGCTTCTCGCTCAAGCGAACTGCAGATCTTTTTCCTTATTTTTCGATTTTACGTGATTTTTAACCGATTCCCATATTTTAGGTTAAACCTAGGGTTTGGATATGTCTCCTATAAATAGTAGGCTGTTCATTTAGTTTCATATACCTGAAGTTATAGAAGTTATATTATTTTTTTTTTGTCATTAATAAAATACTTGGTTCATCTGTCAATTTTTTCTTCTTGTTTGCTTTTCTTTTAAACCATGTTCTTGCTTATTTATTTGTGCGATCTATACTTCATATCGTGCCATATCACCTCATCCTCAAATTCTTAACAAGTGGTATCAGAGCTAAGGTTCAGCAGTTCCGCAGAGCAAGGATTTCATTGTTTGAGGTTTTTGTTATCGATGGCTACCATGAATTATGATATTTCACTGTTGGATCGCAATACAAGATTTTCGTTGTGGAAAGTAAAGATGAGATCTATATTGGCACATATGGATTTGGATGATGCGTTGTTGAGATATGATAAGATGCCCACAACTTGGAAAACATAAGAGAAGCAACGAAAGGATCGCAGGCACTTTCGCAGATTCATCATCATCTATTTAACAACATTCTTCAGGATATCTTGAAGGAGAAGACAACAACACAATCTGTAAAATCGGTGAGCAGCAGCCTTTCTATTTTCTGAACCAAATTCCCAACTCCTATGTTCCTTTTACATATCTCAACACCCTTTTTGCTGCTTGGAAATGAAGTTCACTTGGCTCCTGTCTAAATCTAGATAGGATATTAGCAGCAAAATAAATATTTGGTCTGGTAGAAGTCAAGTATAACAGACATCCAACTATGCTTCTATATACTTTCTCATCTACCTTCTTGGCTCTATCATCCTTCATTAGTTTTAGATTTAAAACTAATGGAGTATTCACTGGCTTGCATCTTTCCATACTGAATTTCTTTAGCATATATCTAATGTATTTCTTTTGGCAAACAAATATCACATTTTAAGTTTGAGATATTTTCATGCCAAGGAAGCATTGTATCTTTCCAAGATCTGTCATCTCAAATATCTTTTTCAGCTCATCTTTCACCTGCTCAATCGTGCAACTACTACCAGTAATCAGAAGATCATCCACATATAGTGAGATGATGATCATTTCCTTTTTCTCCTTCAACATCTCCTCCTTTATGTACAAAGTTTTCTCATTCATACTTCTCAAAAACCCAAGCCTGCTCAGATGTTTATCAATTTTGCTATACCAGGCTCTTGGAGCCTATTTCAAGCCATATAAGGCTTTCTTCAACAAATAAACTTTGTCTTCATCCTCAACAACTTGGAAACCTTCTGGCTTATCAATAAAGATTTCTTCCTCCAAATGTCCATTCAAAAATGCTGACTTGACATCTAATTGGTAAATCACCCAGCCTCTATAAACTAATATTGCAAACAGCAATCTAATGGTTTCATACCTTGCTACTGGTGCAAACGTGTCATTGAAGTCCACACCATATTGTTAAGCATACCCCTTCACTACCAGCATGGTCTTTAGCTTGTTCACTGAGCCATCTGGATTCAACTTTGATTTGTACACTCATTTCACTCCAATTACATTCTTACCTCTTGGTCTTTCAACTAGCAGCCAGGTTCTATTTTTCTCAATCATATTCAACTCTTATCTCATTGCAACCAACCATTCTTTTGAGCTTGCAACCTCA